>CANNZV010000656.1:196452-436706 GCA_947561585.1 Caprella mutica
ATCAGAGAAAAGAGTCACTGTGATGATGTACTATCAGAAAAAAGATTCACTGTGATGATGTACTATCAGAGAAAAGAGTCACTGTGGACGATGTACTATCAGAGAAAAGAGTCACTGTGATGATGTACTATCAAAGAAAAGAGTCACTGTGATGATGTACTATCAGAGAAAAGAGTCACTGTGATGATGTACTATCAGAAAAAGAGTCACTGTGATGATGTACTATCAGATAAAAGAGTCACTGTGATGATGTACTATCAGAGAAAAGAGTCACTGTGATGATGTACTATCAGAGAAAAGAGTCACTGTGATGATGTACTATCAGAGAAAAGAGTCACTGTGATGATGTACTATCAGAGAAAAGAGTCACAGTGATGATGTACTATCAGAGAAAAGAGTCACAGTGATAATGTACTATCAGAGAAAAGAGTCACAGTGATAATGTACTATCAGAGAAAAGAGTCACAGTGATGATGTACTATCAGTTGCACAATAGTCTATTAACAGTTATTAATAACAAGCTGCCCTTGTTCCAGTCATCACAGTTGACAGTATTTTCTCTATTATAATATATTATTTAGTTTCTACAACTGCAGTTCGTGAAGGTAATCATATGTACCAAGTGAAATCTCCAGCCCAGGGCAGTTTGCAGACGCTTTACTCTACAAAAACTGCCTCCCGCCTGCGGTAACGCGACCAAACCACTTTTTGGGACAAGTGAAAACGTTAACTTTGGAGAGTGAAATTAGGGGAAAATTGAAGATTGAAGATTGAGAGGGAAAGTGGTGGCAACTGGGGAAATGAGGGGAATTATATAATAAAGAGGGTAAATGCAAAGTACAGGCTATAGGGTAATTAAAATGAGTGTTAAGAGTATATGATAAATACAGTTGCTAAATGCATAGCAATAGCAATCACACTTCACTTTTACAGTCACTTCATATTTGTTATTATTATTAGAAAAAAGGCATTGAAAAATTATATTAATATTAGAAAAATTTGATATTATAAATATTTATGAAGAACAAATATCTTTAAATCTTTATTATAAAATACTCACCTAAAATATTGCCAGTCATGGTGTCTGCTATTAATAACTTTAAAACATTGATAAAAATATTAATGATTGAGAGAATATTCAAATCGTAAGCTGAAATCAAAAAGCATTATTATTATTCAATAGAACATACAATGAATTATATAGCAGTCAATATTATCAGTATGAACATTATTCAAAATAACTAAATGTCAACCGAAATAGAACAAGTGAGAGTTAGTGTTAGTCCAGTAGTTCATGCTACTAATCAATAGAAAGCATTAGTTACTGTTACAGAAGGTAGAAAAATAACGACCAAATGTTTGCTACAAACACATGTACATTTTTAATATTTCCAACCTAGTTACACTGGCAAGGGAATGTTTGAACAGAGGAACACGGAACACTCACAGTGACACGGTGAGAAACACGGAACACTCACAGTGACATGGTGAGGAACACGGAACACTCACAGTAACACGGTGAGGAACACGGAACACTCACAGTAACACGGTGAGGAACACGGAACACTCACAGTGACACGGTGAGAAACACGGAACACTAACAGTGACACGGTGAGGAACACGGAACACTCACAGTAACACGGTGAGGAACACGGAACACTCACAGTAACACGGTGAGGAACACGGAACACTCACAGTAACATGGTGAGGAACACGGAACACTCACAGTAACACGGTGAGGAACACGGAACACTCACAGTAACACGGTGAGGAACACGGAACACTCACAGTAACACGGTGAGGAACACGGAACACTCACAGTAACACGGTGAGGAACACGGAACACTCACAGTAACACGGTGAGGAACACGGAACACTCACAGTAACACAGTGAGGAACACGGAACACTCACAGTAACACGGTGAGGAACACGGAACACTCACAGTGACACGGTGAGGAACACGGAACACTCACAGTAACACGGTGAGGAACACGGAACACTCACAGTAACACGGTGAGGAACACGGAACACTCACAGTAACACGGTGAGGAACACGGAACACTCACAGTAACACGGTGAGGAACACGGAACACTCACAGTAACACGGTGAGGAACACGGAACACTCACAGTAACACGGTGAGGAACACGGAACACTCACAGTAACACGGTGAGGAACACGGAACACTCACAGTAACACGGTGAGGAACACGGAACACTCACAGTGACACGGTGAGAAACACGGAACACTAACAGTGACACGGTGAGGAACACGGAACACTCACAGTAACACGGTGAGGAACACGGAACACTCACAGTAACACGGTGAGGAACACGGAACACTCACAGTAACATGGTGAGGAACACGGAACACTCACAGTAACACGGTGAGGAACACGGAACACTCACAGTAACACGGTGAGGAACACGGAACACTCACAGTAACACGGTGAGGAACACGGAACACTCACAGTAACACGGTGAGGAACACGGAACACTCACAGTAACACGGTGAGGAACACGGAACACTCACAGTAACACAGTGAGGAACACGGAACACTCACAGTAACACGGTGAGGAACACGGAACACTCACAGTGACACGGTGAGGAACACGGAACACTCACAGTAACACGGTGAGGAACACGGAACACTCACAGTAACACGGTGAGGAACACGGAACACTCACAGTAACACGGTGAGGAACACGGAACACTCACAGTAACACGGTGAGGAACACGGAACACTCACAGTAACACGGTGAGGAACACGGAACACTCACAGTAACACGGTGAGGAACACGGAACACTCACAGTAACACGGTGAGGAACACGGAACACTCACAGTAACACGGTGAGGAACACGGAACACTCACAGTGACACGGTGAGGAACACGGAACACTCACAGTAACACGGTGAGGAACACGGAACACTCACAGTAACACGGTGAGGAACACGGAACACTCACAGTAACACGGTGAGGAACACGGAACACTCACAGTAACACGGTGAGGAACAAGGAACACTCACAGTGACATGGTGAGGAACACGGAACACTCACAGTAACATGGTGAGGAACACGGAACACTAACAGTGACACGGTGAGGAACACGGAACACTCACAGTAACATGGTGAGAAACACGGAACACTCACAGTGACATGGTGAGGAACACGGAACACTCAGAATGACACAGTGAGGAACACGGAACACTCACAGTAACATGGTGAGGAACACGGAACACTCAGAATGACACAGTGAGGAACACGGAACACTCACAGTAACATGGTGAGGAACACGGAACACTAACAGTGACACGGTGAGGAACACGGAACACTCACAGTGACACGGTGAGAAACACGGAACACTCACAGTGACACGGTGAGAAACACGGAACACTCACAGTAACACGGTGAGGAACACGGAACACTCACAGTGACACGGTAAGGAACACGAAACACTAACAGTGACACGGTGAGGAACACGGAACACTCACAGTAACACAGTGAGAAATAAGGAACACTCAAAGTGACACGGTGAGGAACACTGAACACTAACAGTGACACGGTGAGAAACACGGAACACTCACAGTAACACGGAACACTCACAGTGACACGGTAAGGAACACGGAACACTCACAGTAACACGGTGAGGAACACGGAACACTCACAGTAACACGGTGAGGAACACGGAACACTCACAGTAACACGGTGAGGAACAAGGAACACTCACAGTGACATGGTGAGGAACACGGAACACTCAGAATGACACAGTGAGGAACACGGAACACTCACAGTAACATGGTGAGGAACACGGAACACTAACAGTGACACGGTGAGGAACACGGAACACTCACAGTAACATGGTGAGAAACACGGAACACTCACAGTGACATGGTGAGGAACACGGAACACTCAGAATGACACAGTGAGGAACACGGAACACTCACAGTAACATGGTGAGGAACACGGAACACTCAGAATGACACAGTGAGGAACACGGAACACTCACAGTAACATGGTGAGGAACACGGAACACTCACAGTGACACGGTGAGAAACACGGAACACTCACAGTGACACGGTGAGAAACACGGAACACTCACAGTAACACGGTGAGGAACACGGAACACTCACAGTGACACGGTAAGGAACACGAAACACTAACAGTGACACGGTGAGGAACACGGAACACTCACAGTAACACAGTGAGAAATAAGGAACACTCAAAGTGACACGGTGAGGAACACTGAACACTAACAGTGACACGGTGAGAAACACGGAACACTCACAGTAACACGGTGAGGAACACGGAACACTCACAGTGACACGGTAAGGAACACGAAACACTAACAGTGACACGGTGAGGAACACGGAACACTCACAGTAACACAGTGAGAAATAAGGAACACTCACAGTGACACGGTGAGGAACACGGAACACTCAAAGTGACACGGTGAGGAACACGGAACACTCACAGTAACACGGTGCAGTACATGTTTTATTTACTTTAGTCGTACTCATTTAATTTCTCTCAACAGATCAGGCAATGTTTACTAGATTAAAGACATAGCTTTTCCCAACTAGCTAACCAATTTACTTTGATTGCCTTCGCAGAATGTGGAAGGTTATATTTCAGATGACATTCATTTATTTATCATCTTGTTATTCGCATAACTGAAAAAGTGTTCAACCAAATTGCCTAAAATTTGGTGGGACGATTGATCAATGTCCAGGAACCATCTGGTAGAATTTTAGGAGCGATCCGGTCAAAGGTCAAGGTCATTTATAATTCACAAATTATTGGACCATATTGCATGAAACTTGGTGTGACGATTGGTTATTATCCAGTTACCAGTTTATTAGATTTTAGGAGAGAACGGGTCAAAGGATGAAGTCAAGGTTATTTATAGGCGGCGGCGAAGGTATGCACCCTGCCGAGTGCACGTAATCTAGTTATATTTATTACTGTTTGTTCATATGAATGCTCAGTCTAGTTATTTTATATATTCATCAAGTAACACTTTGAAGTAAACCTTCCTATAAATATTCACCAGTCAACTTATTTGGTAAGTCAAACACTTTAAACAGTTTGTATTATAAAGGGTTGAACGTCTGTTTTAACCCCTCTGATCCTAAGCTGATGTCAAAAGGAAATTCAATAAAAGGGACTGGAAGAAACAGTCTAAGAAGAAAGTGGCAACATGAGCAAAGTCAACTAACACCGTCGGTGATAATGCTCATGGATGCAGAAAATCTACTCTGTGAATGCAGTCACTTACGAAGGAATGTGACGAAAAGGGACACAAGCACCGGTGGCTGCACTCACGGATGGATGAGGAAAATGAAGAGGTGATAGTAAATGAAGTCTACGAGTCTACCTAACACAAAATCTAAGACCTCATAGTTTAAGAGCATAACCCTAGCGCTATTCTCTAAAACTGCAAGTAGCGTTAAAAAATAAACACAGTAAAAATGAAAGAAAAAGTCAATATTACAAAAGTTCGGGGACCAAAGTATGTCATTTTTCGACTTTTATCATTTTTCAACTTTTATCATTTTCAACATTGCAATGTTCATGTGAAAAGCACGTGCATTAAATGTATTAATTATTGACTGTAATAGTGAGGTATGTATTGGTGGTACATTTATTAAAATGAGAAAGGTAATGTGGTGATTACCTTACTTATAAATAACAATGGAGATTAACTAAGTTATATTTATGAAATAATCAAATTAAGGTAGTATTTATTATATATTACCAGCACGTTGTCAATTCTAACCAAAGGTAACCGTTAGTTTTGCATATTATCTACTAACATGAGTTGACACTATTTCAAAAACAACTTAACGGTCACATATAAATACAACATGAAGTCTGTTACCAACATTTTATTGACATGTTAATGATGTAAAAATGACTTCCAGTTTTTCTGTTTATCATAATTACTTCAGATTTAGCATCAATCGATATGAAAATGTAATATAAATATGAATAAGATGATATGATGAATTTAATATAAATATTTAAATATTAAGATTGGTTCATGACCTGTGCTCACACGCACTTCCCGAGTACTGTGACGATCCCAAACAATATTAAACGTCTGTGATAGTAGTATGGAGAAATGTTTAATTAATATACTATTCTTGAAGTTAATAAGGTTTATTAATAATTGTTAAATAGCATAGCACATTGTGACTGATGGTAAAGAGGCTGAACAGGTGGTTAGTGACTTCTTCTTTTGGAATTAGAAGCAAATATAGCAAGTTAATGTAGTTCGTTATAACTTTATTCCTTATAGGCAAAAATAATATTTATACTTATTGCTGCTGTTAACACAAAATATTTAAAAAAATCAATAATTGTTTGTTACTGGAAGAAACTTCTTATAATGGAATACTAACCGCTTTTTGTATCAATACTGCAATTTATAATACTAGTTTAAGAGTCGCCACCATTATATTGCTAAGAAATGCCTAAGTACTTGCCTAGATAAAGTAATTAAAATCGATACACGTTATTATCTAGAACAGTGAAGACTGTGAGCAATAGGGAACCTAATTGCGAAAAGAAAAGACACAGTTTGTATAGAGAAATCACTGCACAGTACCTAGCCTAAAGCACCAAACACTCGCCCTCAATAACTTTTAAAAAGAAGATTCACCAAGAACTGAAAAAATACCAAGCAATCAATTGTTCAACATATAGAAACATAGCATACATCATTTATTCAAAGTACATTATATGAAAGATAAGTTATATTATTCACAGCGCTTGGATAGCATTCAGGACATTTAACTGATGAAGAGAGAGCGTAAAGACACCACACGTCTGCACTCCTTGAGTGATGCTCCAGCAATGAACAGTTGAACTTAACAATTTCCTATCTGCCTGTGCAGATGTGCTGCAAAGACAGCAAACAGTGCTTTACTTTTTCTAGCTACCAAATAACTATTTTACCTACGAGGAGATGTACTCCGTTAATGTCAGCTGTTGGTGGAAACGCTCTGTCATAATAATTACAGCGAGCGGAACAACTAAAACATACGATAGGAATTAAGTGAAACATAATTATTGAGGTTGCTATGGTGAGGGGAAATTTTATTGAATGAAGACGAACATGGAGATTGTTAACTACGAGTGAAGTATATATTAATCAGGAAAGTATATATAATTATCATTGGATAATTAAAATGTACAATGAATTATCACTTTAAATAGTTGTAAGTATTTACTCTGAAGATTTAACACATTGAGGTAAGAAATGTAAAGTAAAACATCGTCATTTGAAGGAAGGGAAAATTAGAACTTGTCTACTGTAATAACCTGCTAAATTCTTACTTTGAATATACTGTATATGACTTAAATATAAGTAGTTTATACAAATGAAGATATTTATAAATTTGATGCTAAAGAATGCTATTACAGTTGTCTCCGTATCTTGTACAAAAACATAGATAAACATGGATTATACAATATACATTATAACGTAAATTAGTTCCTACCTATCTACCTACCTACCTACCTGTATGTACAATATTTTAATGAGTTTAAATACTGCATCAATAGAATTTAGTTACAATTTTGAATGAAAAACACACCGTAAGTTTTGTAGAAATAATTAATTAGCTATTTAGTAACTAATTAAATATTAAAATAAATATTATCACCTATTCTACACTTATAACAAGAAAAGTATACCGTATATCAGGGGTGGCCTGAGAGTTAGCTTTACCAGTCGCACGAAACTGACCTGGAGTCAGAGCAATTTAATTTTTAATCTGTTTTATTAATAAACATCAAATTTATTGGATATTGACCCGATTTATTATTTGTTAAGTCTGTCCCAAAAATACAGATTTACAATAAAATATTTGTATATTTATTATTGAATCTTATAAAAACGAAAGCAAATATATTCAAATTAAATAAATTACGTAGAAATAATGTAAATATTTCCAGGAGCCTCACCCGGCTCGTAAGCCACACTTTGGACACCCCTGCAATATATATAGATATAGAAAAACATATATCATAAGAAAATGTTGATTGATATAAATTGATATTATATATATATGCACATATTTACAACAGTAGATGAATTATGAATTATATTAATTTTATGAAAAGTTGTAATTAGGTAGTATAATAAAATATAATTGAAGTGAAAGTTAATATTATTTGATACAAAAAAATTGAAACGTAAAAATAATCGATGACTGAAATAAATATGATTAAATTATAACTAAAGAGCTGTTATATGACACTAATTTTCAACATATTTATTATCTAGAGAGAAGTTGTAGTAATATCAGAACTGGAAATAACAGGAGTGGTATTTTGTGATGATGAACTAGGATGATTTTCTACTAAATTATTTTCGGAAGAAGTTACTCCTCTTGATATGTCAGATGTAATGCGGAATATAAAATTAGAAGACATTTCTGTAGATAGTTCTTCATTGTGAGAAGCATTAGATGGGCCTGGGTCGAATAGTCCAAACCGTATAATTTGATCCATATCAATATCATCATCACCATTAACTAAATCACTGTGTTCATCTACGCTCTGTACCAAAATGTCATCTGACAGTGACTCTGAAACAGTGTAATCCTGAAATGGTAATCAATAGTTAAAGCCTTCCTAATTCATTCGAATATAGTCAGTTAGAATATTTTTATCAACAGTACCTCAGAATTGAACATCATCATAAAGGTGTAGGCTGGAGTCTTTCTTCCCATTTCTCGTCTAACCTGAAAATATATATTTGATTAAAATGGAATTCGAGTGTTCAAATTTATATCAATTATATCAGAAATTAACTGATTGATTTATATCATATTGGTACACTTTTTAAATTCTGTAAATTTTCTTAAATAATATAAAAAAATTAGTTACAGTAAATTTTCTTAGATACAGTAAAGTTTATATGATACGGTAAATTTTCTTAGATACGGTAAACTTTCTCAGATACGGTAAACTTTCTTAGATACGGTAAACTTTCTCAGATACGGTAAACTTTCTTAGATACGGTAAACTTTCTCAGATACGGTAAACTTTCTTAGATACGGTAAACTTTCTTAGATACGGTACACTTTCTGGATCTCCTATAGATAAGATACCGCAGTCTGCTTTGGGATGTATTATCTACAGGAGGGAAATCTTGAGGTGATGTATCTACAGGAGGGAAATCTTGAGGTGTCTTATCTACTGGAGGGAAATCTTGAGGTGCCGTATCTACAGGAGGGAAATCTTGAGGTGATGTATCTACGGAGGGAAATCTTGGGATGCCTTATCTACAGGAGGGAAATCTTGAGGTGCCATATCTACAGGAGGGAAATCTTGAGGTGATGTATCTACAGGAGGGAAATCTTGGGATGCCTTATCTACAGGAGGGAAATCTTGAGGTCCCTTATCTACAGGAGGGAAATCTTGGGGTCCCTTATCTACAGGAGGGAAATCTTGGGGTCCCTTATCTACAGGAGGGAAATCTTGGGGTGTCTGATCTACAGGAGGAAAATCTTGAGGTGCCTTATCTACAGGAGGGAAATCTTGGGGTCCCTCATCTACAGGAGGGAAATCTTGAGGTGTCTTATCTACAGGAGGGAAATATTGGGGTCCCTTATCTACAGGAGGGAAATCTTGAGGTGTCTTATCTACAGGAGGGAAATCTTGAGGTGTCTTATCTACAGGAGGGAAATCTTGGGATCCCTTATCTACAGGAGGGAAATCTTGGGGTCCCTTATCTACAGGAGGGAAATCTTGAGGTGTCTTATCTACAGGAGGGAAATCTTGAGGTGTCTTATCTACAGGAGGGAAATCTTGAGGTGTCTTATCTACAAGAGGGAAATCTTGGGGTCCCTTATCTACAGGAGAGAAATATTGGGGTCCCTTATCTACAGGAGGGAAATCTTGAGGTGTCTTATCTACAGGAGGGAAATCTTGAGGTGTCTTATCTACAGGAGGGAAATCTTGAGGTGTCTTATCTACAGGAGGGAAATCTTGAGGTGTCTTATCTACAGGAGGGAAATCTTGGGGTGTCTTATCTACAGGAGGGAAATCTTGAGGTGTCTTATCTACAGGAGGGAAATCTTGAGGTGTCCTATCTACAGGAGGGAAATCTTGAGGTGTCTTATCTACAGGAGGGAAATCTTGGAATGTCTTATCTACAGGAGGGAAATCTTGAGGTGTCTTATCTACAGGAGGGAAATCTTGAGGTGTCTTATCTACAGGAGGGAAATCTTGAGGTGTCTTATCTACAGGAGGGAAATCTTGGGATCCCTTATCTACAGGAGGGAAATCTTGAGGTGTCTTATCTACAGGAGGGAAATCTTGAGGTGTCTTATCTACAGGAGGGAAATCTTGGGGTCCCTTATCTACAGGAGGGAAATATTGGGGTCCCTTATCTACAGGAGGGAAATCTTGAGGTGTCTTATCTACAGGAGGGGAATCTTGAGGTGTCTTATCTACAGGAGGGAAATCTTGAGGTGTCTTATTTACAGGAGGGAAATCTTGAGGTGTCTTATCTACAGGAGGGAAATCTTGGGGTGTCTTATCTACAGGAGGGAAATCTTGAGGTGTCTTATCTACAGGAGGGAAATCTTGAGGTGTCTTATCTACAGGAGGGAAATCTTGGGGTGTCTTATCTACAGGAGGGAAATCTTGAGGTGTCTTATCTACAGGAGGGAAATCTTGAGGTGTCTTATCTACAGGAGGGAAATCTTGAGGTGTCTTATCTACAGGAGGGAAATCTTGAGGTGTCTTATCTACAGGAGGGAAATCTTGGGGTGACTTATCTACAGGAGGGAAATCTTGAGGTGTCTTATCTACAGGAGGGAAATCTTGGGGTGTCTTATCTACAGGAGGGAAATCTTGAGGTGTCTTATCTACAGGAGGGAAATCTTGGGATGCCTTATCTACAGGAGGTAAATCTTGAGGTGTCTTATCTACAGGAGGGAAATATTGGGGTGTCTTATCTACAGGAGGGAAATATTGGGATGCCTTATCTACAGGAGGGAAATCTTGAGGTGTCTTATCTACAGGAGGGAAATCTTGGGGTCCCTCATCTACAGGAGGGAAATCTTGAGATGCCTTATTTACAGGAGGGAAATCTTGAGGTGTCTTATCTACAGGAGGGAAATCTTGAGGTGTCTTATCTACAGGAGGGAAATCTTGGGGTGTCTTATCTACAGGAGGGAAATCTTGAGGTGTCTTATCTACAGGAGGGAAATCTTGAGGTGTCTTATCTACAGGAGGGAAATCTTGAGGTGTCTTATCTACAGGAGGGAAATCTTGAGGTGTCTTATCTACAGGAGGGAAATCTTGAGGTGTCTTATCTACAGGAGGGAAATCTTGAGGTGTCTTATCTACAGGAGGGAAATCTTGAGGTGTCTTATCTACAGGAGGGAAATCTTGAGGTGTCTTATCTACAGGAGGGAAATCTTGGGGTCCCTTATCTACAGGAGGGAAATATTGGGGTCCCTTATCTACAGGAGGGAAATCTTGAGGTGTCTTATCTACAGGAGGGAAATCTTGGGATCCCTTATCTACAGGAGGGAAATCTTGAGGTGTCTTATCTACAGGAGGGAAATCTTAAGGTGTCTTATCTACAGGAGGGAAATCTTGGGGTCCCTTATCTACAGGAGGGAAATATTGGGGTCCCTTATCTACAGGAGGGAAATCTTGAGGTGTCTTATCTACAGGAGGGAAATCTTGAGGTGTCTTATCTACAGGAGGGAAATCTTGAGGTGTCTTATTTACAAGAGGGAAATCTTGAGGTGTCTTATCTACAGGAGGGAAATCTTGGGGTGTCTTATCTACAGGAGGGAAATCTTGAGGTGTGTTATCTACAGGAGGGAAATCTTGAGGTGTCTTATCTACAGGAGGGAAATCTTGGGGTGTCTTATCTACAGGAGGGAAATCTTGAGGTGTCTTATCTACAGGAGGGAAATCTTGAGGTGTCTTATCTACAGGAGGGAAATCTTGAGGTGTCTTATCTACAGGAGGGAAATCTTGAGGTGTCTTATCTACAGGAGGGAAATCTTGGGGTGACTTATCTACAGGAGGGAAATCTTGAGGTGTCTTATCTACAGGAGGGAAATCTTGGGGTGTCTTATCTACAGGAGGGAAATCTTGAGGTGTCTTATCTACAGGAGGGAAATCTTGGGATGCCTTATCTACAGGAGGGAAATCTTGAGGTGTCTTATCTACAGGAGGGAAATATTGGGGTGTCTTATCTACAGGAGGGAAATATTGGGATGCCTTATCTACAGGAGGGAAATCTTGAGGTGTCTTATCTACAGGAGGGAAATCTTGGGGTCCCTCATCTACAGGAGGGAAATCTTGAGATGCCTTATTTACAGGAGGGAAATCTTGAGGTGTCTTATCTACAGGAGGGAAATCTTGAGGTGTCTTATCTACAGGAGGGAAATCTTGGGGTGTCTTATCTACAGGAGGGAAATCTTGAGGTGTCTTATCTACAGGAGGGAAATCTTGAGGTGTCTTATCTACAGGAGGGAAATCTTGAGGTGTCTTATCTACAGGAGGGAAATCTTGAGGTGTCTTATCTACAGGAGGGAAATCTTGAGGTGTCTTATCTACAGGAGGGAAATCTTGAGGTGTCTTATCTACAGGAGGTAAATCTTGGGGTGTCTTATCTACAGGAGGGAAATCTTGAGGTGTCTTATCTACAGGAGGGAAATCTTGGGATGCCTTATCTACAGGAGGGAAATCTTGAGGTGTCTTATCTACAGGAGGGAAATATTGGGGTGTCTTATCTACAGGAGGGAAATATTGGGTTCCCTTATCTACAATAGGGAAATCTTGGGGTGTCTTATCTACAGGAGGGAAATCTTGGGATGCCTTATCTACAGGAGGGAAATCTTGAGATGTCTTATCTACAGGAGGGAAATCTTGGGGTCCCTCATCTACAGGAGGGAAATCTTGGGATGCCTTATCTACAGGAGGGAAATCTTGAGGTGTCTTATCTACAGGAGGGAAATCTTGGGATGCCTTATCTACAGGAGGGAAATCTTGAGGTGTCTTATCTACAGGAGGGAAATCTTGGGGTCACTTATCTTCAAGAGGGAAATCTTGAGGTGTCTTATCTACAGGAGGGAAATCTTGGGATGCCTTATCTACAGGAGGGAAATCTTGAGGTGTCTTATCTACAGGAGGGAAATCTTGGGATGCCTTATCTACAGGAGGGAAATATTGAGGTGTCTTATCTACAGGAGGGAAATCTTGGGGTCCCTTATCTACAGGAGGGAAATCTTGGGGTCCCTCATCTACAGGAGAGAAATCTTGAGGTGTCTTATCTACAGGAGGGAAATCTTGAGGTGTCTTATCTACAGGAGGGAAATCTTGGGGTGTCTTATCTACAGGAGGGAAATCTTGAGGTGTCTTATCTACAGGAGGGAAATCTTGAGGTGTCTTATCTACAGGAGGGAAATCTTGGGGTCCCTTATCTACAGGAGGGAAATCTTGAGGTGTCTTATCTACAGGAGGGAAATCTTGAGGTGTCTTATCTACAGGAGGGAAATCTTGGGGTGTCTTATCTACAGGAGGGAAATCTTGGGATGCCTTATCTACAGGAGGGAAATCTTGAGGTGTCTTATCTACAGGAGGGAAATCTTAGGGTCCCTTATCTACAGGAGGGAAATCTTGAGGTGTCTTATCTACAGGAGGGAAATCTTGGGGTCCCTTATCTACAGGAGGGAAATATTGGGGTCCCTTATCTACAGGAGGGAAATCTTGAGGTGTCTTATCTACAGGAGGGAAATCTTGAGGTGTCTTATCTACAGGAGGGAAATCTTGAGGTGTCTTATTTACAGGAGGGAAATCTTGAGGTGTCTTATCTACAGGAGGGAAATCTTGAGGTGTCTTATCTACAGGAGGGAAATCTTGAGGTGTCTTATCTACAGGAGGGAAATCTTGAGGTGTCTTATCTACAGGAGGGAAATCTTGAGGTGTCTTATCTACAGGAGGGAAATCTTGGGGTGTCTTATCTACAGGAGGGAAATCTTGAGGTGCCTTATCTACAGGAGGGAAATCTTGGGGTCCCTCATCTACAGGAGGGAAATCTTGAGGTGTCTTATCTACAGGAGGGAAATATTGGGGTCCCTTATCTACAGGAGGGAAATCTTGAGGTGTCTTATCTACAGGAGGGAAATCTTGAGGTGTCTTATCTACAGGAGGGAAATCTTGGGATCCCTTATCTACAGGAGGGAAATCTTGGGGTCCCTTATCTACAGGAGGGAAATCTTGAGGTGTCTTATCTACAGGAGGGAAATCTTGAGGTGTCTTATCTACAGGAGGGAAATCTTGAGGTGTCTTATCTACAAGAGGGAAATCTTGGGGTCCCTTATCTACAGGAGAGAAATATTGGGGTCCCTTATCTACAGGAGGGAAATCTTGAGGTGTCTTATCTACAGGAGGGAAATCTTGAGGTGTCTTATCTACAGGAGGGAAATCTTGAGGTGTCTTATCTACAGGAGGGAAATCTTGAGGTGTCTTATCTACAGGAGGGAAATCTTGGGGTGTCTTATCTACAGGAGGGAAATCTTGAGGTGTCTTATCTACAGGAGGGAAATCTTGAGGTGTCCTATCTACAGGAGGGAAATCTTGAGGTGTCTCATCTACAGGAGGGAAATCTTGGAATGTCTTATCTACAGGAGGGAAATCTTGAGGTGTCTTATCTACAGGAGGGAAATCTTGAGGTGTCTTATCTACAGGAGGGAAATCTTGAGGTGTCTTATCTACAGGAGGGAAATCTTGGGATCCCTTATCTACAGGAGGGAAATCTTGAGGTGTCTTATCTACAGGAGGGAAATCTTGAGGTGTCTTATCTACAGGAGGGAAATCTTGGGGTCCCTTATCTACAGGAGGGAAATATTGGGGTCCCTTATCTACAGGAGGGAAATCTTGAGGTGTCTTATCTACAGGAGGGAAATCTTGAGGTGTCTTATCTACAGGAGGGAAATCTTGAGGTGTCTTATTTACAGGAGGGAAATCTTGAGGTGTCTTATCTACAGGAGGGAAATCTTGGGGTGTCTTATCTACAGGAGGGAAATCTTGAGGTGTCTTATCTACAGGAGGGAAATCTTGAGGTGTCTTATCTACAGGAGGGAAATCTTGGGGTGTCTTATCTACAGGAGGGAAATCTTGAGGTGTCTTATCTACAGGAGGGAAATCTTGAGGTGTCTTATCTACAGGAGGGAAATCTTGAGGTGTCTTATCTACAGGAGGGAAATCTTGAGGTGTCTTATCTACAGGAGGGAAATCTTGGGGTGACTTATCTACAGGAGGGAAATCTTGAGGTGTCTTATCTACAGGAGGGAAATCTTGGGGTGTCTTATCTACAGGAGGGAAATCTTGAGGTGTCTTATCTACAGGAGGGAAATCTTGGGATGCCTTATCTACAGGAGGTAAATCTTGAGGTGTCTTATCTACAGGAGGGAAATATTGGGGTGTCTTATCTACAGGAGGGAAATATTGGGATGCCTTATCTACAGGAGGGAAATCTTGAGGTGTCTTATCTACAGGAGGGAAATCTTGGGGTCCCTCATCTACAGGAGGGAAATCTTGAGATGCCTTATTTACAAGAGGGAAATCTTGAGGTGTCTTATCTACAGGAGGGAAATCTTGAGGTGTCTTATCTACAGGAGGGAAATCTTGGGGTGTCTTATCTACAGGAGGGAAATCTTGAGGTGTCTTATCTACAGGAGGGAAATCTTGAGGTGTCTTATCTACAGGAGGGAAATCTTGAGGTGTCTTATCTACAGGAGGGAAATCTTGAGGTGTCTTATCTACAGGAGGGAAATCTTGAGGTGTCTTATCTACAGGAGGGAAATCTTGAGGTGTCTTATCTACAGGAGGGAAATCTTGAGGTGTCTTATCTACAGGAGGGAAATCTTGAGGTGTCTTATCTACAGGAGGGAAATCTTGGGGTCCCTTATCTACAGGAGGGAAATATTGGGGTCCCTTATCTACAAAAGGGAAATCTTTAGGTGTCTTATCTACAGGAGGGAAATCTTGGGATCCCTTATCTACAGGAGGGAAATCTTGAGGTGTCTTATCTACAGGAGGGAAATCTTAAGGTGTCTTATCTACAGGAGGGAAATCTTGGGGTCCCTTATCTACAGGAGGGAAATATTGGGGTCCCTTATCTACAGGAGGGAAATCTTGAGGTGTCTTATCTACAGGAGGGAAATCTTGAGGTGTCTTATCTACAGGAGGGAAATCTTGAGGTGTCTTATTTACAAGAGGGAAATCTTGAGGTGTCTTATCTACAGGAGGGAAATCTTGGGGTGTCTTATCTACAGGAGGGAAATCTTGAGGTGTCTTATCTACAGGAGGGAAATCTTGAGGTGTCTTATCTACAGGAGGGAAATCTTGGGGTGTCTTATCTACAGGAGGGAAATCTTGAGGTGTCTTATCTACAGGAGGGAAATCTTGAGGTGTCTTATCTACAGGAGGGAAATCTTGAGGTGTCTTATCTACAGGAGGGAAATCTTGAGGTGTCTTATCTACAGGAGGGAAATCTTGGGGTGACTTATCTACAGGAGGGAAATCTTGAGGTGTCTTATCTACAGGAGGGAAATCTTGGGGTGTCTTATCTACAGGAGGGAAATCTTGAGGTGTCTTATCTACAGGAGGGAAATCTTGGGATGCCTTATCTACAGGAGGGAAATCTTGAGGTGTCTTATCTACAGGAGGGAAATATTGGGGTGTCTTATCTACAGGAGGGAAATATTGGGATGCCTTATCTACAGGAGGGAAATCTTGAGGTGTCTTATCTACAGGAGGGAAATCTTGGGGTCCCTCATCTACAGGAGGGAAATCTTGAGATGCCTTATTTACAGGAGGGAAATCTTGAGGTGTCTTATCTACAGGAGGGAAATCTTGAGGTGTCTTATCTACAGGAGGGAAATCTTGGGGTGTCTTATCTACAGGAGGGAAATCTTGAGGTGTCTTATCTACAGGAGGGAAATCTTGAGGTGTCTTATCTACAGGAGGGAAATCTTGAGGTGTCTTATCTACAGGAGGGAAATCTTGAGGTGTCTTATCTACAGGAGGGAAATCTTGAGGTGTCTTATCTACAGGAGGGAAATCTTGAGGTGTCTTATCTACAGGAGGTAAATCTTGGGGTGTCTTATCTACAGGAGGGAAATCTTGAGGTGTCTTATCTACAGGAGGGAAATCTTGGGATGCCTTATCTACAGGAGGGAAATCTTGAGGTGTCTTATCTACAGGAGGGAAATATTGGGGTGTCTTATCTACAGGAGGGAAATATTGGGTTCCCTTATCTACAATAGGGAAATCTTGGGGTGTCTTATCTACAGGAGGGAAATCTTGGGATGCCTTATCTACAGGAGGGAAATCTTGAGGTGTCTTATCTACAGGAGGGAAATCTTGGGGTCCCTCATCTACAGGAGGGAAATCTTGGGATGCCTTATCTACAGGAGGGAAATCTTGAGGTGTCTTATCTACAGGAGGGAAATCTTGGGATGCCTTATCTACAGGAGGGAAATCTTGAGGTGTCTTATCTACAGGAGGGAAATCTTGGGGTCACTTATCTTCAAGAGGGAAATCTTGAGGTGTCTTATCTACAGGAGGGAAATCTTGGGATGCCTTATCTACAGGAGGGAAATCTTGAGGTGTCTTATCTACAGGAGGGAAATCTTGGGATGCCTTATCTACAGGAGGGAAATATTGAGGTGTCTTATCTACAGGAGGGAAATCTTGGGGTCCCTTATCTACAGGAGGGAAATCTTGGGGTCCCTCATCTACAGGAGAGAAATCTTGAGGTGTCTTATCTACAGGAGGGAAATCTTGAGGTGTCTTATCTACAGGAGGGAAATCTTGGGGTGTCTTATCTACAGGAGGGAAATCTTGAGGTGTCTTATCTACAGGAGGGAAATCTTGAGGTGTCTTATCTACAGGAGGGAAATCTTGGGGTCCCTTATCTACAGGAGGGAAATCTTGAGGTGTCTTATCTACAGGAGGGAAATCTTGAGGTGTCTTATCTACAGGAGGGAAATCTTGGGGTGTCTTATCTACAGGAGGGAAATCTTGGGATGCCTTATCTACAGGAGGGAAATCTTGAGGTGTCTTATCTACAGGAGGGAAATCTTAGGGTCCCTTATCTACAGGAGGGAAATCTTGAGGTGTCTTATCTACAGGAGGGAAATCTTGGGGTCCCTTATCTACAGGAGGGAAATATTGGGGTCCCTTATCTACAGGAGGGAAATCTTGAGGTGTCTTATCTACAGGAGGGAAATCTTGAGGTGTCTTATCTACAGGAGGGAAATCTTGAGGTGTCTTATTTACAGGAGGGAAATCTTGAGGTGTCTTATCTACAGGAGGGAAATCTTGAGGTGTCTTATCTACAGGAGGGAAATCTTGAGGTGTCTTATCTACAGGAGGGAAATCTTGAGGTGTCTTATCTACAGGAGGGAAATCTTGAGGTGTCTTATCTACAGGAGGGAAATCTTGGGGTGTCTTATCTACAGGAGGGAAATCTTGAGGTGCCTTATCTACAGGAGGGAAATCTTGGGGTCCCTCATCTACAGGAGGGAAATCTTGAGGTGTCTTATCTACAGGAGGGAAATATTGGGGTCCCTTATCTACAGGAGGGAAATCTTGAGGTGTCTTATCTACAGGAGGGAAATCTTGAGGTGTCTTATCTACAGGAGGGAAATCTTGGGATCCCTTATCTACAGGAGGGAAATCTTGGGGTCCCTTATCTACAGGAGGGAAATCTTGAGGTGTCTTATCTACAGGAGGGAAATCTTGAGGTGTCTTATCTACAGGAGGGAAATCTTGAGGTGTCTTATCTACAAGAGGGAAATCTTGGGGTCCCTTATCTACAGGAGAGAAATATTGGGGTCCCTTATCTACAGGAGGGAAATCTTGAGGTGTCTTATCTACAGGAGGGAAATCTTGAGGTGTCTTATCTACAGGAGGGAAATCTTGAGGTGTCTTATCTACAGGAGGGAAATCTTGAGGTGTCTTATCTACAGGAGGGAAATCTTGAGGTGTCTTATCTACAGGAGGGAAATCTTGAGGTGTCTTATCTACAGGAGGGAAATCTTGAGGTGTCTTATCTACAGGAGGGAAATCTTGAGGTGTCTTATCTACAGGAGGGAAATCTTGAGGTGTCTTATTTACAGGAGGGAAATCTTGAGGTGTCTTATCTACAGGAGGGAAATCTTGGGGTGTCTTATCTACAGGAGGGAAATCTTGAGGTGTCTTATCTACAGGAGGGAAATCTTGAGGTGTCTTATCTACAGGAGGGAAATCTTGGGGTGTCTTATCTACAGGAGGGAAATCTTGAGGTGTCTTATCTACAGGAGGGAAATCTTGAGGTGTCTTATCTACAGGAGGGAAATCTTGAGGTGTCTTATCTACAGGAGGGAAATCTTGAGGTGTCTTATCTACAGGAGGGAAATCTTGGGGTGACTTATCAACAGGAGGGAAATCTTGAGGTGTCTTATCTACAGGAGGGAAATCTTGGGGTGTCTTATCTACAGGAGGGAAATCTTGAGGTGTCTTATCTACAGGAGGGAAATCTTGGGATGCCTTATCTACAGGAGGTAAATCTTGAGGTGTCTTATCTACAGGAGGGAAATATTGGGGTGTCTTATCTACAGGAGGGAAATATTGGGATGCCTTATCTACAGGAGGGAAATCTTGAGGTGTCTTATCTACAGGAGGGAAATCTTGGGGTCCCTCATCTACAGGAGGGAAATCTTGAGATGCCTTATTTACAGGAGGGAAATCTTGAGGTGTCTTATCTACAGGAGGGAAATCTTGAGGTGTCTTATCTACAGGAGGGAAATCTTGGGGTGTCTTATCTACAGGAGGGAAATCTTGAGGTGTCTTATCTACAGGAGGGAAATCTTGAGGTGTCTTATCTACAGGAGGGAAATCTTGAGGTGTCTTATCTACAGGAGGGAAATCTTGAGGTGTCTTATCTACAGGAGGGAAATCTTGAGGTGTCTTATCTACAGGAGGGAAATCTTGAGGTGTCTTATCTACAGGAGGGAAATCTTGAGGTGTCTTATCTACAGGAGGGAAATCTTGAGGTGTCTTATCTACAGGAGGGAAATCTTGGGGTCCCTTATCTACAGGAGGGAAATATTGGGGTCCCTTATCTACAGGAGGGAAATCTTGAGGTGTCTTATCTACAGGAGGGAAATCTTGGGATCCCTTATCTACAGGAGGGAAATCTTGAGGTGTCTTATCTACAGGAGGGAAATCTTAAGGTGTCTTATCTACAGGAGGGAAATCTTGGGGTCCCTTATCTACAGGAGGGAAATATTGGGGTCCCTTATCTACAGGAGGGAAATCTTGAGGTGTCTTATCTACAGGAGGGAAATCTTGAGGTGTCTTATCTACAGGAGGGAAATCTTGAGGTGTCTTATTTACAAGAGGGAAATCTTGAGGTGTCTTATCTACAGGAGGGAAATCTTGGGGTGTCTTATCTACAGGAGGGAAATCTTGAGGTGTCTTATCTACAGGAGGGAAATCTTGAGGTGTCTTATCTACAGGAGGGAAATCTTGGGGTGTCTTATCTACAGGAGGGAAATCTTGAGGTGTCTTATCTACAGGAGGGAAATCTTGAGGTGTCTTATCTACAGGAGGGAAATCTTGAGGTGTCTTATCTACAGGAGGGAAATCTTGAGGTGTCTTATCTACAGGAGGGAAATCTTGGGGTGACTTATCTACAGGAGGGAAATCTTGAGGTGTCTTATCTACAGGAGGGAAATCTTGAGGTGTCTTATCTACAGGAGGGAAATCTTGGGATGCCTTATCTACAGGAGGGAAATCTTGAGGTGTCTTATCTACAGGAGGGAAATATTGGGGTGTCTTATCTACAGGAGGGAAATATTGGGATGCCTTATCTACAGGAGGGAAATCTTGAGGTGTCTTATCTACAGGAGGGAAATCTTGGGGTCCCTCATCTACAGGAGGGAAATCTTGAGATGCCTTATTTACAGGAGGGAAATCTTGAGGTGTCTTATCTACAGGAGGGAAATCTTGAGGTGTCTTATCTACAGGAGGGAAATCTTGGGGTGTCTTATCTACAGGAGGGAAATCTTGAGGTGTCTTATCTACAGGAGGGAAATCTTGAGGTGTCTTATCTACAGGAGGGAAATCTTGAGGTGTCTTATCTACAGGAGGGAAATCTTGAGGTGTCTTATCTACAGGAGGGAAATCTTGAGGTGTCTTATCTACAGGAGGGAAATCTTGAGGTGTCTTATCTACAGGAGGTAAATCTTGGGGTGTCTTATCTACAGGAGGGAAATCTTGAGGTGTCTTATCTACAGGAGGGAAATCTTGGGATGCCTTATCTACAGGAGGGAAATCTTGAGGTGTCTTATCTACAGGAGGGAAATATTGGGGTGTCTTATCTACAGGAGGGAAATATTGGGTTCCCTTATCTACAATAGGGAAATCTTGGGGTGTCTTATCTACAGGAGGGAAATCTTGGGATGCCTTATCTACAGGAGGGAAATCTTGAGGTGTCTTATCTACAGGAGGGAAATCTTGGGGTCCCTCATCTACAGGAGGGAAATCTTGGGATGCCTTATCTACAGGAGGGAAATCTTGAGGTGTCTTATCTACAGGAGGGAAATCTTGGGATGCCTTATCTACAGGAGGGAAATCTTGAGGTGTCTTATCTACAGGAGGGAAATCTTGGGGTCACTTATCTTCAAGAGGGAAATCTTGAGGTGTCTTATCTACAGGAGGGAAATCTTGGGATGCCTTATCTACAGGAGGGAAATCTTGAGGTGTCTTATCTACAGGAGGGAAATCTTGGGATGCCTTATCTACAGGAGGGAAATATTGAGGTGTTTTATCTACAGGAGGGAAATCTTGGGGTCCCTTATCTACAGGAGGGAAATCTTGGGGTCCCTCATCTACAGGAGAGAAATCTTGAGGTGTCTTATCTACAGGAGGGAAATCTTGAGGTGTCTTATCTACAGGAGGGAAATCTTGGGGTGTCTTATCTACAGGAGGGAAATCTTGAGGTGTCTTATCTACAGGAGGGAAATCTTGAGGTGTCTTATCTACAGGAGGGAAATCTTGGGGTCCCTTATCTACAGGAGGGAAATCTTGAGGTGTCTTATCTACAGGAGGGAAATCTTGAGGTGTCTTATCTACAGGAGGGAAATCTTGGGGTGTCTTATCTACAGGAGGGAAATCTTGGGATGCCTTATCTACAGGAGGGAAATCTTGAGGTGTCTTATCTACAGGAGGGAAATCTTAGGGTCCCTTATCTACAGGAGGGAAATCTTGAGGTGTCTTATCTACAGGAGGGAAATCTTGGGGTCCCTTATCTACAGGAGGGAAATATTGGGGTCCCTTATCTACAGGAGGGAAATCTTGAGGTGTCTTATCTACAGGAGGGAAATCTTGAGGTGTCTTATCTACAGGAGGGAAATCTTGAGGTGTCTTATTTACAGGAGGGAAATCTTGAGGTGTCTTATCTACAGGAGGGAAATCTTGGGGTGTCTTATCTACAGGAGGGAAATCTTGAGGTGTCTTATCTACAGGAGGGAAATCTTGAGGTGTCTTATCTACAGGAGGGAAATCTTGGGATGCCTTATCTACAGGAGGGAAATCTTGAGGTGTCTTATCTACAGGAGGGAAATATTGGGGTGTCTTATCTACAGGAGGGAAATATTGGGATGCCTTATCTACAGGAGGGTAATCTTGAGGTGTCTTATCTACAGGAGGGAAATCTTGGGGTCCCTCATCTACAGGAGGGAAATCTTGAGATGCCTTATTTACAGGAGGGAAATCTTGAGGTGTCTTATCTACAGGAGGGAAATCTTGAGGTGTCTTATCTACAGGAGGGAAATCTTGGGGTGTCTTATCTACAGGAGGGAAATCTTGAGGTGTCTTATCTACAGGAGGGAAATCTTGAGGTGTCTTATCTACAGGAGGGAAATCTTGAGGTGTCTTATCTACAGGAGGGAAATCTTGAGGTGTCTTATCTACAGGAGGGAAATCTTGAGATGTCTTATCTACAGGAGGGAAATCTTGAGGTGTCTTATCTACAGGAGGGAAATCTTGAGGTGTCTTATCTACAGGAGGGAAATCTTGAGGTGTCTTATCTACAGGAGGGAAATCTTGGGGTCCCTTATCTACAGGAGGGAAATATTGGGGTCCCTTATCTACAGGAGGGAAATCTTGAGGTGTCTTATCTACAGGAGGGAAATCTTGGGATCCCTTATCTACAGGAGGGAAATCTTGAGGTGTCTTATCTACAGGAGGGAAATCTTGAGGTGTCTTATCTACAGGAGGGAAATCTTGGGGTCCCTTATCTACAGGAGGGAAATATTGGGGTCCCTTATCTACAGGAGGGAAATCTTGAGGTGTCTTATCTACAGGAGGGAAATCTTGAGGTGTCTTATCTACAGGAGGGAAATCTTGAGGTGTCTTATTTACAGGAGGGAAATCTTGAGGTGTCTTATCTACAGGAGGGAAATCTTGGGGTGTCTTATCTACAGGAGGGAAATCTTGAGGTGTCTTATCTACAGGAGGGAAATCTTGAGGTGTCTTATCTACAGGAGGGAAATCTTGGGGTGTCTTATCTACAGGAGGGAAATCTTGAGGTGTCTTATCTACAGGAGGGAAATCTTGAGGTGTCTTATCTACAGGAGGGAAATCTTGAGGTGTCTTATCTACAGGAGGGAAATCTTGAGGTGTCTTATCTACAGGAGGGAAATCTTGGGGTGACTTATCTACAGGAGGGAAATCTTGAGGTGTCTTATCTACAGGAGGGAAATCTTGGGGTGTCTTATCTACAGGAGGGAAATCTTGAGGTGTCTTATCTACAGGAGGGAAATCTTGGGATGCCTTATCTACAGGAGGGAAATCTTGAGGTGTCTTATCTACAGGAGGGAAATATTGGGGTGTCTTATCTACAGGAGGGAAATATTGGGATGCCTTATCTACAGGAGGGAAATCTTGAGGTGTCTTATCTACAGGAGGGAAATCTTGGGGTCCCTCATCTACAGGAGGGAAATCTTGAGATGCCTTATTTACAGGAGGGAAATCTTGAGGTGTCTTATCTACAGGAGGGAAATCTTGAGGTGTCTTATCTACAGGAGGGAAATCTTGGGGTGTCTTATCTACAGGAGGGAAATCTTGAGGTGTCTTATCTACAGGAGGGAAATCTTGAGGTGTCTTATCTACAGGAGGGAAATCTTGAGGTGTCTTATCTACAGGAGGGAAATCTTGAGGTGTCTTATCTACAGGAGGGAAATCTTGAGGTGTCTTATCTACAGGAGGGAAATCTTGAGGTGTCTTATCTACAGGAGGTAAATCTTGGGGTGTCTTATCTACAGGAGGGAAATCTTGAGGTGTCTTATCTACAGGAGGGAAATCTTGGGATGCCTTATCTACAGGAGGGAAATCTTGAGGTGTCTTATCTACAGGAGGGAAATATTGGGGTGTCTTATCTACAGGAGGGAAATATTGGGTTCCCTTATCTACAGGAGGGAAATCTTAGGGTGTCTTATCTACAGGAGGGAAATCTTGGGATGCCTTATCTACAGGAGGGAAATCTTGAGGTGTCTTATCTACAGGAGGGAAATCTTGGGGTCCCTCATCTACAGGAGGGAAATCTTGGGATGCCTTATCTACAGGAGGGAAATCTTGAGGTGTCTTATCTACAGGAGGGAAATCTTGGGATGCCTTATCTACAGGAGGGAAATCTTGAGGTGTCTTATCTACAGGAGGGAAATCTTGGGGTCCCTTATCTACAGGAGGGAAATCTTGAGGTGTCTTATCTACAGGAGGGAAATCTTGGGATGCCTTATCTACAGGAGGGAAATCTTGAGGTGTCTTATCTACAGGAGGGAAATCTTGGGATGCCTTATCTACAGGAGGGAAATATTGAGGTGTCTTATCTACAGGAGGGAAATCTTGGGGTCCCTTATCTACAGGAGGGAAATCTTGGGGTCCCTCATCTACAGGAGGGAAATCTTGAGGTGTCTTATCTACAGGAGGGAAATCTTGAGGTGTCTTATCTACAGGAGGGAAATCTTGGGGTGTCTTATCTACAGGAGGGAAATCTTGAGGTGTCTTATCTACAGGAGGGAAATCTTGAGGTGTCTTATCTACAGGAGGGAAATCTTGGGGTCCCTTATCTACAGGAGGGAAATCTTGAGGTGTCTTATCTACAGGAGGGAAATCTTGAGGTGTCTTATCTACAGGAGGGAAATCTTGGGGTGTCTTATCTACAGGAGGGAAATCTTGGGATGCCTTATCTACAGGAGGGAAATCTTGAGGTGTCTTATCTACAGGAGGGAAATCTTAGGGTCCCTTATCTACAGGAGGGAAATCTTGAGGTGTCTTATCTACAGGAGGGAAATCTTGGGATGCCTTATCTACAGGAGGGAAATCTTGGGGTCCCTCATCTACAGGAGGGAAATCTTGAGGTGTCTTATCTACAGGAGGGAAATATTGGGGTCCCTTATCTACAGGAGGGAAATCTTGAGGTGTCTTATCTACAGGAGGGAAATCTTGAGGTGTCTTATCTACAGGAGGGAAATCTTGGGATCCCTTATCTACAGGAGGGAAATCTTGGGGTCCCTTATCTACAGGAGGGAAATCTTGAGGTGTCTTATCTACAGGAGGGAAATCTTGAGGTGTCTTATCTACAGGAGGGAAATCTTGAGGTGTCTTATCTACAGGAGGGAAATCTTGGGGTCCCTTATCTACAGGAGGGAAATATTGGGGTCCCTTATCTACAGGAGGGAAATCTTGAGGTGTCTTATCTACAGGAGGGAAATCTTGAGGTGTCTTATCTACAGGAGGGAAATCTTGAGGTGTCTTATCTACAGGAGGGAAATCTTGAGGTGTCTTATCTACAGGAGGGAAATCTTGGGGTGTCTTATCTACAGGAGGGAAATCTTGAGGTGTCTTATCTACAGGAGGGAAATCTTGAGGTGTCCTATCTACAGGAGGGAAATCTTGAGGTGTCTTATCTACAGGAGGGAAATCTTGGGGTGTCTTATCTACAGGAGGGAAATCTTGAGGTCTCTTATCTACAGGAGGGAAATCTTGAGGTGTCTTATCTACAGGAGGGAAATCTTGAGGTGTCTTATCTACAGGAGGGAAATCTTGGGATCCCTTATCTACAGGAGGGAAATCTTGAGGTGTCTTATCTACAGGAGGGAAATCTTGAGGTGTCTTATCTACAGGAGGGAAATCTTGGGGTCCCTTATCTACAGGAGGGAAATATTGGGGTCCCTTATCTACAGGAGGGAAATCTTGAGGTGTCTTATCTACAGGAGGGAAATCTTGAGGTGTCTTATCTACAGGAGGGAAATCTTGAGGTGTCTTATTTGCAGGAGGGAAATCTTGAGGTGTCTTATCTACAGGAGGAAAATCTTGGGATGCCTTATCTACAGGAGGGAAATCTTGAGGTGTCTTATCTACAGGAGGGAAATATTGGGGTGTCTTATCTACAGGAGGGAAATATTGGGGTGTCTTATCTACAGGAGGGAAATATTGGGATGCCTTATCTACAGGAGGGAAATCTTGAGGTGTCTTATCTACAGGAGGGAAATCTTGGGGTCCCTCATCTACAGGAGGGAAATCTTGAGATGCCTTATTTACAGGAGGGAAATCTTGAGGTGTCTTATCTACAGGAGGGAAATCTTGAGGTGTCTTATCTACAGGAGGGAAATCTTGGGGTGTCTTATCTACAGGAGGGAAATCTTGAGGTGTCTTATCTACAGGAGGGAAATCTTGAGGTGTCTTATCTACAGGAGGGAAATCTTGAGGTGTCTTATCTACAGGAGGGAAATCTTGAGGTGTCTTATCTACAGGAGGGAAATCTTGAGGTGTCTTATCTACAGGAGGGAAATCTTGAGGTGTCTTATCTACAGGAGGTAAATCTTGGGGTGTCTTATCTACAGGAGGGAAATCTTGAGGTGTCTTATCTACAGGAGGGAAATCTTGGGATGCCTTATCTACAGGAGGGAATTCTTGAGGTGTCTTATCTACAGGAGGGAAATATTGGGGTGTCTTATCTACAGGAGGGAAATATTGGGTTCCCTTATCTACAGGAGGGAAATCTTGGGGTGTCTTATCTACAGGAGGGAAATCTTGGGATGCCTTATTTACAGGAGGGAAATCTTGAGGTGTCTTATCTACAGGAGGGAAATCTTGGGGTCCCTCATCTACAGGAGGGAAATCTTGGGATGCCTTATCTACAGGAGGGAAATCTTGAGGTGTCTCATCTACAGGAGGGAAATCTTGGGATGCCTTATCTACAGGAGGGAAATCTTGAGGTGTCTTATCTACAGGAGGGAAATCTTGGGGTCCCTTATCTACAGGAGGGAAATCTTGAGGTGTCTTATCTACAGGAGGGAAATCTTGGGATGCCTTATCTACAGGAGGGAAATCTTGAGGTGTCTTATCTACAGGAGGGAAATCTTGGGATGCCTTATCTACAGGAGGGAAATATTGAGGTGTCTTATCTACAGGAGGGAAATCTTGGGGTCCCTTATCTACAGGAGGGAAATCTTGGGGTCCCTCATCTACAGGAGGGAAATCTTGAGGTGTCTTATCTACAGGAGGGAAATCTTGAGGTGTCTTATCTACAGGAGGGAAATCTTGGGGTGTCTTATCTACAGGAGGGAAATCTTGAGGTGTCTTATCTACAGGAGGGAAATCTTGAGGTGTCTTATCTACAGGAGGGAAATCTTGGGGTCCCTTATCTACAGGAGGGAAATCTTGAGGTGTCTTATCTACAGGAGGGAAATCTTGAGGTGTCTTATCTACAGGAGGGAAATCTTGGGGTGTCTTATCTACAGGAGGGAAATCTTGGGATGCCTTATCTACAGGAGGGAAATCTTGAGGTGTCTTATCTACAGGAGGGAAATCTTAGGGTCCCTTATCTACAGGAGGGAAATCTTGAGGTGTCTTATCTACAGGAGGGAAATCTTGGGATGCCTTATCTACAGGAGGGAAATCTTGGGGTCCCTCATCTACAGGAGGGAAATCTTGAGGTGTCTTATCTACAGGAGGGAAATATTGGGGTCCCTTATCTACAGGAGGGAAATCTTGAGGTGTCTTATCTACAGGAGGGAAATCTTGAGGTGTCTTATCTACAGGAGGGAAATCTTGGGATCCCTTATCTACAGGAGGGAAATCTTGGGGTCCCTTATCTACAGGAGGGAAATCTTGAGGTGTCTTATCTACAGGAGGGAAATCTTGAGGTGTCTTATCTACAGGAGGGAAATCTTGAGGTGTCTTATCTACAGGAGGGAAATCTTGGGGTCCCTTATCTACAGGAGGGAAATATTGGGGTCCCTTATCTACAGGAGGGAAATCTTGAGGTGTCTTATCTACAGGAGGGAAATCTTGAGGTGTCTTATCTACAGGAGGGAAATCTTGAGGTGTCTTATCTACAGGAGGGAAATCTTGAGGTGTCTTATCTACAGGAGGGAAATCTTGGGGTGTCTTATCTACAGGAGGGAAATCTTGAGGTGTCTTATCTACAGGAGGGAAATCTTGAGGTGTCCTATCTACAGGAGGGAAATCTTGAGGTGTCTTATCTACAGGAGGGAAATCTTGGGGTGTCTTATCTACAGGAGGGAAATCTTGAGGTCTCTTATCTACAGGAGGGAAATCTTGAGGTGTCTTATCTACAGGAGGGAAATCTTGAGGTGTCTTATCTACAGGAGGGAAATCTTGGGATCCCTTATCTACAGGAGGGAAATCTTGAGGTGTCTTATCTACAGGAGGGAAATCTTGAGGTGTCTTATCTACAGGAGGGAAATCTTGGGGTCCCTTATCTACAGGAGGGAAATATTGGGGTCCCTTATCTACAGGAGGGAAATCTTGAGGTGTCTTATCTACAGGAGGGAAATCTTGAGGTGTCTTATCTACAGGAGGGAAATCTTGAGGTGTCTTATTTGCAGGAGGGAAATCTTGAGGTGTCTTATCTACAGGAGGAAAATCTTGGGATGCCTTATCTACAGGAGGGAAATCTTGAGGTGTCTTATCTACAGGAGGGAAATATTGGGGTGTCTTATCTACAGGAGGGAAATATTGGGGTGTCTTATCTACAGGAGGGAAATATTGGGATGCCTTATCTACAGGAGGGAAATCTTGAGGTGTCTTATCTACAGGAGGGAAATCTTGGGGTCCCTCATCTACAGGAGGGAAATCTTGAGATGCCTTATTTACAGGAGGGAAATCTTGAGGTGTCTTATCTACAGGAGGGAAATCTTGAGGTGTCTTATCTACAGGAGGGAAATCTTGGGGTGTCTTATCTACAGGAGGGAAATCTTGAGGTGTCTTATCTACAGGAGGGAAATCTTGAGGTGTCTTATCTACAGGAGGGAAATCTTGAGGTGTCTTATCTACAGGAGGGAAATCTTGAGGTGTCTTATCTACAGGAGGGAAATCTTGAGGTGTCTTATCTACAGGAGGGAAATCTTGAGGTGTCTTATCTACAGGAGGTAAATCTTGGGGTGTCTTATCTACAGGAGGGAAATCTTGAGGTGTCTTATCTACAGGAGGGAAATCTTGGGATGCCTTATCTACAGGAGGGAATTCTTGAGGTGTCTTATCTACAGGAGGGAAATATTGGGGTGTCTTATCTACAGGAGGGAAATATTGGGTTCCCTTATCTACAGGAGGGAAATCTTGGGGTGTCTTATCTACAGGAGGGAAATCTTGGGATGCCTTATTTACAGGAGGGAAATCTTGAGGTGTCTTATCTACAGGAGGGAAATCTTGGGGTCCCTCATCTACAGGAGGGAAATCTTGGGATGCCTTATCTACAGGAGGGAAATCTTGAGGTGTCTCATCTACAGGAGGGAAATCTTGGGATGCCTTATCTACAGGAGGGAAATCTTGAGGTGTCTTATCTACAGGAGGGAAATCTTGGGGTCCCTTATCTACAGGAGGGAAATCTTGAGGTGTCTTATCTACAGGAGGGAAATCTTGGGATGCCTTATCTACAGGAGGGAAATCTTGAGGTGTCTTATCTACAGGAGGGAAATCTTGGGATGCCTTATCTACAGGAGGGAAATATTGAGGTGTCTTATCTACAGGAGGGAAATCTTGGGGTCCCTTATCTACAGGAGGGAAATCTTGGGGTCCCTCATCTACAGGAGGGAAATCTTGGGATGCCTTATCTACAGGAGGGAAATATTGAGGTGTCTTATCTACAGGAGGGAAATCTTGGGGTCCCTTATCTACAGGAGGGAAATCTTGGGGTCCCTCATCTACAGGAGGGAAATCTTGAGGTGTCTTATCTACAGGAGGGAAATCTTGAGGTGTCTTATCTACAGGAGGGAAATCTTGAGGTGTCTTATCTACAGGAGGGAAATCTTGAGGTGTCTTATCTACAGGAGGGAAATCTTGGGGTGTCTTATCTACAGGAGGGAAATCTTGGGATGCCTTATCTACAGGAGGGAAATCTTGAGGTGTCTTATCTACAGGAGGGAAATCTTAGGGTCCCTTATCTACAGGAGGGAAATCTTGAGGTGTCTTATCTACAGGAGGGAAATCTTGGGATGCCTTATCTACAGGAGGGAAATCTTGGGGTCCCTTATCTACAGGAGGGAAATCTTGAGGTGTCTTATCTACAGGAGGGAAATCTTGGGGTCCCTTATCTACAGGAGGGAAATCTTGAGGTGTCTTATCTACAGGAGGGAAATCTTGAGGTGTCTTATCTACAGGAGGGAAATCTTGGGATGCCTTATCTACAGGAGGGAAATCTTGGGGTGTCTTATCTACAGGAGGGAAATCTTGGGTTCCCTTATCTACAGGAGGGAAATCTTGGGTTCCCTTATCTACAGGAGGGAAATCTTGGGTTCCCTTATCTACAGGAGGGAAATCTTGAGGTGTCTTATCTACAGGAGGGAAATATTGGGGTGTCTTATCTACAGGAGGGAAATATTGGGTTTCCTTATCTACAGGAGATCCAACTTTCTTAGAAACGGTAAGCTCACTTAGATAAGTTAAAAGTATACAACGAGTAAATTATCGTAATTGTTGGTACACATTAAGACGAGATGTTTCTAATCTAATGATACTAAAGGGGAATTTAATATTGAAATGTAAAAATATAAAATAAATCAAACTCTGTTTGAGAGAGATAGTATGAATATTATATGAACATCCATTTTCATATCTATAAATTGTATATAACATAGCACATACCAGATCACAATGCATGAGCATCTATTTCAAATATTATATTATCTCCATCGTATCTTTTAAATTGTTGTATCTTACATGTATATATGCAATATACTACATCGTATAACATCTATGTTCTGCACCAATGTATGTTATACGCATAGGACTACTATCCAGAGTCATCATTCATCAGCATCTCATATTCTACCACTGAATCTGTTGCTAATTTCTCATTGTAGAAAGATTTCTCAACTTTCCAATTACGGTGATTTATATTGTATTAAAGAATATTTATATATTCGTGTAATTATATGACAAATATATGAGACTGAACAGCAACTATCCCACTAAATTAAGCAGTCTGTACTCTTCCTCACCCTGCTAATGTTCCTCAGTTCGGTTCCGTAGCTCCTGTTGTTGCGGTTCAGAAAGCGCCGAATTCTCTCCCTAAAAAGAAGACATCATTTCAAGGCACGAAGAGAGAACTGAGCGAGATTGATATTATTGGCGTAAAAAGAAGTACCGGCACTACACATTTCTTACTTGTTATTATTTGACAGCAAAAATAATTTTAAGAAATGTTATTTTGTTGATGTAGGTTGTGAACAATTGAATTGAATCTATGTGTTTCAGATGCTCGAGTTATTCAACTAATGCTGTCAACGCTAATTGTAAATAAAATATGTCATGATTTTATTAATAAGTTATTCATTCTAATTTAGACAGTCTTTTGCTGAAAATATATTTTCATTCGAAGTCGTATCTTTGATTGAAACCTTACCGAGTGTTCATATTTTCAATAGGAAAATGAAACTCACTGTTGAAGGTTTTCAGGATTCGAGCTTTCGAATGAAGAAGTCTCAAATCCCAAAAACACCTTCAACACTCAGTTTATAATTAACTTTTAAAAATAGAAGTACTTTCAATCAGCTTTAGCAGGTAAAATTCAAAGATGATGGTTATACACTTTACAGGTTGTCCCAAAAAAAACGAAACCCAAATTTAAAGTAGTATATTTCAATACCCACTAGAGGTGCATGTTTCTTTCTGGTATCATTTTCTTGTTGAAAACTTCCCAATACACAGTTTAAATTTCATAATGTCTTATCATTTTTGTGAATGTTATAACTATTTTATTGATGGGTGGTGAAAATTATTTTGTGCAAATGGTCAGCAGACGGACAATTAAGTAAGTTCAAACGTAAGAGATATCTTTTTTAGACAACAACACCATTCATTTATTTCCAGGTTTTAAAAGCTTTCAAATAATTATTCCTGTTATAAAATATTGACAATCTGGAGAAATGTGACAAGATTGTGACAAGACACAAACTTAAATTTAAACAAGGGTCGTTCAGGTCTCAAGAGAGCAAGCAGTACGATCTGAAACGGTAAAATTCTTGAACAATTTTTGCATGTCACAGAAGTTTCGCAAACTGGTTCTTGCAAAGTATGTTTGTTTTGTGGAAGATATAGTCATTAGTGATGAAGGAGAGAAAAATAACTATAGCATTCGGCAATATTATGCTCCACAGAATAATTGTCCTGATTTTAATTTTGACTGACTTTATCACTGTGGAAATTAGAAGCATCCTCTGACATTCATTCTAGTTTGGTCTAGTTTGAAAATTCGATTGATTGAAGATTTTAAGATATTTAGTCCATCATTTCTCCTAACAAAAACATTTGGATTTTCTAAAAGGAGTTGCTGAATAATAATAATAAATCCCATTTCTCTAGATTGTCAATATTAAATAAAAGGAATAGTTATTTGATTACTCATATACTTTGAAAATAAATCTGTTTTATTTATGGGTTGTTGTCTAATAAAGATATTTTTTTGTTTGAACTTACTTCATTGTCCGTATGCTGACCATTTGCGCAAAGTCATTTTCACCACTCATCATTAAAACCATTATTAAAATTAACAAAAATTAATATAAAATTAAGAAATTTCAACAGTGTAGGGAAAAGAGTTCAACAAACTAAATGATACCAGGAAGAAACTTGTGTCTTCAATAGATATTATAATATAGTAATTTAAAGATGGGTTTCGTTTTTTGGGACACCCTCTATAATTAATTATAAAGAGCAGAGGTAGTGAAAAATAAATATTCTCTAAAAAAATTCAAAAATTTTCTTTTAAGATCCATCTTCAGTGACTGTTACTACCTCAAACTATATGAGGTGATGTAAAATATAATTGAAAGCTAGGAAGAGAGGAAAATATTGAAAAGAACTATTACAATTATATAAAAAATATAATAAACAGGTTGACATTATAATGTGCTCTACTCACGGTTGCCACAGGATGGTACAGTAGGAAAGTACTATCAGCAACAAAAGACAACAGAGGCTGGCTGTGAGAACGTAATGATCGAACGAAATGCTCGCCAAGAGACTGGTAAGAAAAAATGGAATGTGAATGAAAAAACTTAATGGAATTTCCTTATTATCAAGAGAGTATTACTAATCTCAAAGTTGAAGGTATTTTTAGGTTACGAGGTTTTGAATAGAAATAGGTCTATTCATCGTCAGGAAAGCAGTGAAAAGCCTGAAACCGTAGCTCTATTAAATTCGAAACCTAAAAGTACTCTCAACGTTGAGAATATATTTAATTTTAATTGCCAATGTCAAAATAGATATAGACCTTCTCTAAGTTACGTCGTTGAAAAGTGAATATTTCAAGAGATAAATTGATATGAATTAGTAGCTAGGGCGTTTAACCCCTGTTTTGGAATCAAAGGTCATGTCAACCAGGAAATAGAAACAAAAAGTACATTATTCCATCGCTTCTAAAATAATATAGTAATACAAATAAACAGCCTCTCATAAGTTGTCAGAAAATAAACTTTAAACTAGGAAGAATGAATTAAATAAGATGATTCCTTTAGGAGGACAGTAGCAAAAATATCACAGTATAATATCTCTGACATTAGTACTTACCACATGCTGTCTATGTGTTGTCCATAGTCACAGTGACAGAAGGAGTCAGTACCGCAATAGCCTGGCAGATCACAGGTACCATTGCCAGAACACTCTGAACCTAGCAAGCCACACTCATCACAGGTGAAGATGTACTTAAGGTACCTGTACAGTGAATGTAAACTGATTATTTGAACCTGGAATAACCAGCAGGTCTCAGAGGCCCGGTCTAGTTTGAAATATTGATGCATAATTTGAAAACTAATCGACTGGAGTTGTTGAAACTCTGTGACTTCAATAGTCTATGACTTATTTACTATTTATGCAAAATAATGCAATATGTATTGTTCTATTTAGTTTTATAGTAGGCCTCTGGAGCCAGGATGAAGTACGATCGTTGTTGTGTCACAATACATGTGCAGTAGCGCATGTATTGTGAGGTCTAGATTTATGCATGGTAATAAATTGTTATAAAACTAAATAAATTCCACACCCATTCACAATAAGGTAAATTACGAATTATCGATCAGTTCCACATCTACTGTCATAATGGATAACAATTACAAATGAATAATAATTATTATATAATTTTTTCTTATATGTGTGACTTAAATTTTGAAGGGACTTGTTTGGAACTTTGTATATAGTTCTTTCCTATAAAGTTGTATCTTTGTTTTTTCAGCACCTTACCTGTCATCCAGAGCTAGTTCGTAGTGCAAGCATTTTGGGGGTTCACAACCACATAGGTTGTCTTCACCGCACACCAACTCTATGTCGGTGAAAGAGCAGTTGCTGTCAACACTGCATTCGTGGGGAGGAAGGGACACTGAAACAAAATGAAGAGAAAAGTGTGAGAAAAAGAAGTGACTGGCTAGGAAATTATACGAACTCGAATCTATTTAATGTCTTCGTATTCTATGTATTATTAAATATCTCTTTATTCAATGTAAGATAAATTGATGGGTAAATACGATATTGTGCCATCAATCAATGGTAGGGTGTAACAGAGTTCAAAAAGACTGCTATCTGAAGAAGATAAAATGACGGGGTACATTGTGTTGAAAATAATGAATCACTGTGCAGATAGCACACTAATGGACCTGTAAATTCTCAAATTATGAAGTATCTGATTGATTGATAGCTTAATTAACAAAACTGTTGGTTAATAGACTCTTCCATTTAGTGAATGTAAATTATATAATAAATTGTCTCAAGTAAATCAATTTCAGTTTGTTATTTTCATTTTAAATGTTAATAGAAGCACCAATCACTCGTGTGAATTTCCACACTAGTTCTTTATTGTGACTTCACTCTTGCCTACATATTGAGCAGCTTTTCCCGGTGTACTAACCACGGAGATTGAGGTATCATGAACTCAACATTTGAAATGGGAAATTAACTTACCAAGGAGAATGGTCTCGTTTGCACATCGGCGCACCAATTTGTTTTAAATTCAGTAAATAGAAAATGTTGTGTCAGGTAGACAAATATTAAATCCTAATAAATAATTATAATCTAATTGAATATCTTACCATCCCTTTTCAGAAAGTATTGAGACAGCGGATCTTGAGCAATTAAATAACTAGTAAAAGGTCTGTCGTCACTGTCGTTGGAGGAGAATTCGTACGAACTTCTGTATTTTGTTTCATATTTTTCCTCTGCATAGAAAGGTAAAGCGCTGGACACACCAACGAATAACAGACCAACACTTAGTGCGAAGAAGGGGTACCATTGCATGCTGCTAAGTACCACTATCTACCATATTTACCACTATCTACCATATTTACCACTATCTACCAAACTAATCACAACACATAATAAGTTCTTTCTACGTTTACTGTGTTCAAGAGCATGTTTCTCTTAGCTCGAACATGAAACACTGACTAATTATGTACTGAGGCTGCTATCTGATAAGCAAAATAAGTAAGTCCGTACGATAAGGAACTGATATGATAGGAAGGTGTAAGAGAAACATTATATGTCCAGCCCTTAGTGAGAAATAAAATCCTGGGTCCTACTATACAGCAATCGCAAAGCTTAATTAATAACTAATTGTTTGGAACCTTTTGTCTGTTGGAAGTAGGTTAGTTAAATAGGACATCTACATATTGACAAATACATAAACCATATATGTGTCATGTAAACATTAGATACGTGGTGTAGTTGTTTATATATCATCTACATCTGTATGTACTATTTACAAGAAATAAGACAATCTAAGTCTCAGTCAAATTGACTGCATTGTTTATCTCATAAATTATTATTGGTAGAAACTTTATATTTTGTTATTATTAATCTCCTTATACATATACAGGGTACTTCCTGAAGAAGTATCCAATTTGAAAAGCCTTTAATTTGTTAACTATTATTGCTAAAAGATTTGAATAGGTTTCATTAAAAGGAGTAGAGTTCCATGTTTTATTTCACCATAAATTGAGAATTGCATGAGCACCACGAGACTCAATACAATTATCAAAACTAAAAACAGTATTTTTATCACATTCTGCAGAGTATGACATGAGTTCCTGATGGTTTTTTTTTTTAAACAATGTCAAATGAATGTGTTACATGACATGTTAAGATTAAATGAACAAAAGTGTTTTTTATTTATCTCTTAACAGGTAATTTTCTCACTAATTTCGTTTTATAATAGTTAATTAATTTCTCTTATGATGTTTCTTGTCCTTGCTGTTTTTTCATGGCCTGAATTTCCTCATGCACATATCGTGGACATTTCACGTAACGTAATTTCATTCAACTATAATTTTACATATTAGTGTTCCATATCTTGCTTTAAATCGATGAATTGTAGTCATCACAGACCTATTTTAATCATATCCTCCACGACAACTTCTTTCTGTTAATTGTGTGTGCCATTCTTGGAATGATAAACCGTTCTACAGATGTGCCTATATACTCACTATACGAATGAATGATATCAAATCAAATTTGACTCTCTACTCTTTTAAATTAACACTTAGTTTATTTAGTCTCTTACTCTCTGCAATTATTTTAATTAACTCTGTCTTATAATAATGTACATCGAGGACGATGTAAACTTTTAAAAGGGAGGGGCATATATGTTATGATACAACTTGTAAAACTTATATTATATAGAATGCGTACAGTACATATTGCTTGTTTGCAACAACAACAACGTCATAAACACAAAAACATGTATTTTGGAGTTATCTATATAGACATATAAATCATAAAATGCTGATCATTTTGGTAAAAAAATAATCATTGTAACTCAAAAATGTACCGCTAGAAAGGCTAAATGTCCTAACGATATACCATTAAATGTACGTACATTACAAGTACTAAAATGCCTCTCTTGAAAAATAGCTTTTTTGAAGTTATGACACTGTTCTCGCAAACAAGCGATATAGGTAGTGTACTATTGTAGCAGACTGTACAGCTAGTGGATAGGCAGTGTCCCATCCCTACACCCCCTGTGAGGTGTTTGTGAGGGTGACTTACTCTTTCCCTCTACCCTCATTTATACCCTTGACTCTCGGGACAATCGGACGTGTCTGTCACTTGTTCCTTTCTTTCATCTAATAACTTTATTGGTGAAGTGAATTATCAGTGACAAATTATAGATCACGTAATATTAAAGCCATACGGGGGTATTAATCACACATTCATCGGACGACAATCAGAAGTTGAGTAAATAACCAACGTGATAATAATTGAGCAGAGAGTTATAGGTTCTATGTAATTAAATAGGTCTAATCAGCCATTGTCATTTATTTACTTTAGAAGCTGGATTCTTAGTTTAGTTATACGTTTATAATTGTTTCGGTAAATTTTATCTTTCGGGCATTGCAATTCATAATCAATGTCAAATAACAATAATCACTAATTAATAACCTACCCTCGTGCCTAACGCTATCATAACAAATAAGTTGCATATAACTCTCTCGATATCATTATCATCATTATTTATATTTGTGTATTTTATTATTCAAGGTTTCAGCAAAATTTATTAATTCAATTAAGATCAAAATTAACTTAACTTTAATATCAACCACAATTTTTAATAATAGAAATATTTTGCTAAAATCTTTGATGATATATTTTTGTGAATTATATATTTTTTTTATCATTTTGTAGACTATTCATTTTTTCCACTCATTATTTGTGTAACGTTCCACACTTTGTAGTTAATTGCTTAGCAAAATGTTTAGCTGACTTAGGAGAAACATTATACGGTGAGAGTTAGGGTAAGGTACAGTCACTCTCAGTTGTTAGGGCAGAGTCTCACTATCTTTATAATAGGTATCACTGGTTATCGACTGTAGGGTTAGGAGGGAAACAGCTTGTGGTTGAAATACTTGCCTGTGTTTATGTTCTCTAATGTAAACACGTAACGAACTTGTCAACTTAAAACAGACCTCTCTTGTTCGAATAATACTCACGATTGTTAAATTAAAACATAGAATTTTTAAATCAAAATGAGTCGTAAAGATTGTATCGATATAATTAATTTTAACAGTTTGCCGAAATTTAATGGCAGTGGCAATGTACATAAATTCATCAGAGAATTTAGGGCTAATGTCGGAACACAGACTGATTCCGAAAAGGTTAGTGTTAAATTACTGCGACAATGTCTTATCGATGTACCTAGATGTGCGGTAAACATTCATGAAACGGCAAAGGAATTTAAAAGCATTGAAGAAATTTTCGAAATTTTGCTGAATAAATTTGCGGAAAAACCAAAAATGATTAAGTTTGGAGTTGCATTTCGGAAAATGAGACCAGAGGCTGACGAAGCCCTAATTTCATTCGTAGGGAGACTCTTTGACTTTTATCACGATCATCAGCTTGATTCACGCACGGATTGGAACGAAAAGGTGTTTCAATGGAGCTTAACATTGCATTTGATAATCTATTTCAATTTGTTAGAAAAGGGCTTAGTCAATGAAAATGATGACATATGTACGGTCGAAGCTCTGCTAGAAAAATGTAGGAACGAAACAATAAACGATCAAAATGATGAGAGATTTAACGAGAATAAAATCTATAAGCCTCTATCAACATTCGAAAAGCAAGTACGGTATGAACCATGTGTTCAGAGTGCAGAATATCTCAGGGAAATGAATGATTCGTATAGCACTGCTCAGTTTGAAGAATCTCATAACGAATATGAGAAATATGACCACAGAGTCAACCACAGAATCAACAAAAGGCTTCAAATTCAGACCAGACGACAATCGAGTAGCGGCTATCCACACACTAGGCCTGTTCTTAGCAGAAATTCGAGGGGACGGGATTTTCGACAGCGCTCAATGAAAAAGCAAACGCTCCGATAATTAATTTTGAAAAATATTCGATGAACATGATATTGGTTTTAACTTGATTAGGAAATATACGATTTAAAATTAAAGAAATCCTTTAAAAGACTAAGGGGTATTTCCGGTGTTGAATTAGACGTTACTGGGCAATAGATATCACATTCTTTTTTTTCTTTTGATATTATCTTCTCATTTTGGTTAAGGAAAATTATTTTACTGAAATTTTTTTGCTTGGAAGAGAGTTCATGAGAAAATTTTCCGTTAGTTTGAATTTTAGGCAAAGAACTAATAGTCATGCTATAGTGAAAAATTCGAAATTCATGCTAACCGGCTTAACGTCTCATTCTAAAGTTTGTTACATTAATTCCCATTTTGCTATCGTACAAGCAGATTTTCTAATAAAATCAAACACTGCTCTTAATTATTTAGGAAAAGTTACCTCACATTTCAATGGTAAATGCGTAATTTTCGAGTCAAATTGTAATAGAGCAATTTAACTTATAATAGTTTCAGTGAAAATACCTGTAACAGCTGTAAATGTCACCGATAGAGATGTCTTAATTAATATTAATAAAACGATTGGGAAAATTTATCTCATTGAAAATGACGCTAAACAGAATAGCGAAGTCACGCGGGCAAACTTCAGGAGGAAAACTTTAAACAGATACGGAACACAGAAAACGACAACGGAATTTCTCACGTAAACTATGTTAATATGTCTAGTGGGAAAAATAATATAGATAAAGATTTTCTTAAGTTAGTGTATAGTGTAAATTTAGACCATTTAGATAATAATGGTAATGATAGGTTTAGAAATTTCCTCAAAAGACAGAGCAGCATCTTCCGTCAATAATGAAGTTGGCCACGTTAAATGTAATAAGCATTAAGCATAAGATAATAAGACGCGTTAAATTGGACCTTATAGGGTGGTTGACAAATCCAATATTTATAAAATAAAAGGTATTTATCGCATAAAATTAGCAACTTTTCGAGATAGCGTTTCTTACCCATTTAACAATGTCTCAGAAGAGTCAGGTGAAAATATTATAGGTTCCAGTAGGGGACAAAGCCCCGATGAATGAATTAAATCCTACAAAAGATGAAAGGAGTGACGGTCAAGCATTAGAATGAGGGGAGATGAGTCTGCTATTGCATCACGTTACAATCTCCGAAGTAGAAGATAGGATAGCTCAGGAATAAAAATAATAATAAAATAGGAATGAGGAACTTAAATTAGCTATATATACAAGTAAAATTTAAAAAAAATGAGAATAAAAAATAATAATAATAACACTTAACGAGTAGACTTATTTGTAGGAATAGAAATAAAACACAATAGGATATATTAAGTGGAACGTTACATATTCATGTACCAATTATATAATTAGATATTTAATTTATGTTAATATTAAGATAATTTAGATTTAAGGAAAGAATCCAGCGATTGATGTAATGAGTAAAATGCAAAGTAAAAATGTAAAGTAAATAGCTGAAACTTCAAATTGCAATACAATTATTAATTTATTTACAGCATATACATTTGAAGTTATATGCATGTATGAATAGTTGAATTAATATTGTAAAGCTCTCTGTTCAATTGTACTTAAAGAGACTGAGAACTCATTACAACATCGTCTGGCACAGCATAGCCACCTGCCGTAAGCTAACCAGAACCCATTTCACAGAAACTACGAGGACATCGCGACAAACAAACCAATCTCCTTGCTGCTATTCGTGACACGAGGGAAAGAAAAGGAATAAGTGAGGACAACCTCGCAAATCACTCCCTGGCTTCAACTGGAATGCCGAAGATCTCAAGAGATCGAATATTTTTTATTTATTAATATACAAGCGTTCTGTAACATATTTAGCGATGTAATGTTTCATTTATTACAATTGTGTATCTCATTAAATAAAAAGTTATTCTGTGAAATGTTATACTATCTGACTTATGTCCATTATGATATTTTGTTAAATACTTTAGTCTCTTACTCTCTGCAATTACTTTAATTAACTCTGTCCTATTATAATGTACATCGAGGACGATGTAAACTTTCAAAAGGGAGGGGCATATATATTATGATACAAATTGTAAAGCTTATATTATATAGTATACGTATTGTACAAAGGTAGTATACTATTGTAGCAGACTGTGTTGTCTGCTGCAAGTGTTGTAGGCAGTGCAAAAGACACACTCCCCATCCCTGCACCCCCTGTGAAGTGTTTGTGAGGGTGACTTACTCTTTCCCTCTATAGGCATTACTACCCTCGACTCTCGGACATGTCAGTCCCTTGTTCCTGTTCTTTCATTTGATAACTTTGTTGGTTGAAATATCAGTGAGTTAAAGGTTCTATATAATTAAATAGGTTTCTATCAGCCATTGTCATTTGTTTACTTTAGAAGCTGGATTCTTAGATTAGTATTAAGGTTTATAATTGTTTTGGTAAATATTATCTTTCGGTTTATATATATCTTCATTTTCGAGCTATCTTAATATTGTAATTCAATTAGTAAAAATCAGTAATGAATAAATTAATATTTAGTCCACTGCTTGTATCCATCTCCAACTTATGTAGGCATTGAATGGAGAGAAAATATATAATTAAAGAAAAGTTAAATGGAAGTCAAATAATAAAATTTGGAATAAATGGAAAAATGAATAATTAGTCAATTGAATTGAAAGAAAGACATCATTGAAAGTAAATTAATTACTTGAAATAGGTAGCTTACGTTATGACCCAGAATGTGACACAACAGACACACTTTATTAAAAAATCCACTACCTACCAATAATAATTTCTGAGACAAAATTTTTTGAAAAGTAAAAAGCAATTTAATTGACCGTTTGGTGACGAACATCGTAAAGGGATGTCCTGCAGGCATCATGGATACCAACTAAAATGTGAATTATATATATTTTTTCTTATATGATTCAAAAGTCTTATGGAAAAAGTAGGAGCTTAGTAAAAAGTTTGGTGGAAAGACTTAAAAAATCATGCGTGTACGGCTCTTTAAGGTGCATTTTCAGCAGGTGAAAATGAAACAGTTTTTCATGTGTATATCTATAGAATTTAATATACAACGACTATTGTGGTGAACAACTGACAAATAAATAAATGTTTAACTAGGTAACACTTAAAGTACCTAAATAAAGTATTTAAGGTATTACTTAGTAATTAGTTTCTAAAGAATAAACAGCGTTACCAATGACTTTATTATTGTCTAGTTTTTATCAGTAAATTAGGGATGATTAATAAGGCTGACCAGCAGCAATTTAAATGGAATTTATTTCAGGTTATTTGAAGAAAGTAGTTTTTATGATAAAAGTTGAATTAATTTTGCATAGAAAAGGTGGCACTAAAGTATTTAGCCAAAGTATGTCTAACATTTTGTTACACAGTATTGGCCATTAAAATGTTTAAGGTCCCCTCCAAGTAATTTTTTATTGTTTTAATCGATGAGGTTTAGGTTTCTCATCATTTAGCTGCAAAAAAAAAATGCTTTGAAAGATTTGTATAATAAAAACTTTACAATAGCCGTTTTACTTCTGACTTGTCAATTTCCAGTCCGAAGAAAAAGAATGTACACCATTTGATTTGAATGTCAGCTAGGTAGGTATAATTAATTAATTCAGAAGGGGTATAACGTCTGCTTCGGAACCAAAGGCCATATCGCTGACGTCAAAAGGAAATTGAATACAAGGGACTGGAAGAAGCAGTCAGATAGGAAGGTGGCTCCATGAACAAAGTCACTTACCACCATTGGTTAATCCAATAATAAATATTCCTGTAAAGTTATAAAATGGGAGAAACTAACTATTGAAACGATAATAAAATTCAGGAAATAATTCAAATCTTAAACCAAGGCCGAATGTGAATAGTTTCTTTATAAAATTCAAATTGGAAATCAAAACAAAAGAGTGATCCTAGACCTTAGTTCTACAATATTATGTATTAAACTTATTTTTTCCTGGAGCCTGGAGAGGACCTTTAATATATAAATTGAAAACAATCACATTACGATAATTTGACACACTTTACCTCTGTATCAGTTACATTAGGGACATACTCTCTCTAGTGAAAGGTGAAACATCTTAGGATTTAAAAAGAAAAAGTAATTCCATGCTTCATAAGAGGTTTAGGAAGAGTATCGTAATTTTACAATTAAAACATTTGTATATCATGAAATTAACCATCACAGAAACAAACAGTTAAAATACATAGGTACACTTAGTACATGTATTTACAGTGTTAAAATACATAGTAATTGTATGTATAGAAGTGTTAAAATACATAGCTAGTTAAGAACATCTTCTCGTATTACAGTTATTGACTAGATAGTTTAGACTATTTTTTAATCCTATCTACCTACCTCATTTTATCCTACCTACTATCAACTACTTCCATCAACTCAAACACCTGGAATGCAGAAAAATCTTTGCTAATTCTACTTTAGAGGTGAAAGTTTATACTGATGTTATAACAAACTTATCGTGAGAAATGAAAATTTTACCTGATACACATTAAGGTAACTAATAGAGCTTCAAAAGATGTTCATATTTACAGTAAGTTTATCCAAAAGACAAGAAGGCCTCGTAGAGGAGGGGACAGTGAAAGTACATCTATGGATGTAGCAAGTAAATAATTTAGAAGAGATTCTACTACTGTTTCGGAACCAAAGGCCACATCACCGACCTCAATGGAAAATTAAATACAAGGGACTCGAAGAAGTAGTTAGAAAGAAAAGTGACTCCATGAACAAAGTCACCTACCACCAGTTAGTGACAATGCTCATGGATGCAGACTTCTTCAAAATAAGTATTTGAAATACTTCAAAAATAACCTACCTAATCCTACAGTTAGATAAAATAGATATTTTCATTCTACATATTGTGCAAATGCAATCTACAATACTAAATAGCTACCTAGTTCATTTATGACAACTGTGATACAATACGTATTTAAGGATAAACGGCTATTTCAATCTACTTCATTATTATACTCAACTCTGCACAAAATATAGAATTTATAGACAGGATTGAACACTACTTGTAATGTCAAGAAGATGGTACAAACCATAAATCATAACTACATTCCTATCCAGTCTGCAGAATATGGAGTCTTAACATTAATGTGAAGTTATCAAGAACCACATCCCGAAATAATTATATTTTTCCTCATGGAAATATTCAAACTTCCTCGACAAAGAAGATATAGTGAATCAAGAGCAGGGTTGTGACAATGTGCATATTGAACACAATTCAAAATATACCTATCCTGTAACAGATTAACTATATTCCATATTCCGTAACTATCTTTGAGCATATAATAAGCTGCATGCACAGTATATTAATCAAACCATCTCATAATCACCACACCATCTCAAAAAATTTCAGTATGAATTACAATATAAAGTCTTTCTTCAATAATCCTTTTCATATATCAACTATAGGAAGTAGCTAATTGATTCTACAGTAGTCATTGGCAATAATAGATATAAAACATTAGGTTTATTTAGAAAAAGATTAACGTTTTCTTTTACCTGATTTAGGAGCAGTTAGAAATAAAAAAATAAAAAAAATAAAACTGAGAAGTTAGTGTTAGTCAAAAAGAATAATTATAATATTGACAAGTACCAAAATATCCTTTTTGTTTTACGAATGTATCTATACTATATTTAGACTATCTAAAACACTAGCATATTCTAATCATTTCTTGAAGAGCCGCCAAAGAGCATCATGGTGAAATCATCGTCATCTTGTTCAATTTCCTCATCTTGATTACAGGAATTAGCATCATTCATTGAAATCTGTTCACCTAACAAATTTAGCTCCCTTATCCCAGGAACTCCGTATGAATTATCATCCAGTTCTGAAAAAGTGACATCCGAGTCCAAAGGAGAGAACGGAAGGATGTTATTAAGAGTGTTAGAGCTGTCTCGAAAACTCTCTCCCTTAGTCAGAGGCTGTGGCACTTGGCGGGAATTGTCTCCGATTGCGGAAGTGTTAGCAGTCGCATTTGATGACATTGAAGCATCGCAAAGATTGAAACTGTCAAAATCATCAGCCGTGACATTAGATTGCAGCAGAGACTTGTCAGTGAACACTTTCCTCAAAAAGTAATTTGAAGACTGTTTAGGTATGATGAAAGATGTGGTAGGTATACTGTCATTATTTTTGTGCTCGTTGTGGAATTCCTCAAACTCAACCACTTTAACAGCAGCTTGCAAATGTGCAAAAGTTGGGGCAAATGCATTCTTAATGACTGGCAAGTGTACCGTCTCATCCTTATCAGCTAGAATTTCATTCACCCACTGGGGTCTAGTTTGCTCCATATCATCTGACACATTTACTCCCTTACCCCATTTATTTTCCCTGTCTGTGACGTCATCCCTAGTGCTATTACCGGAATCAATTACGTTAACAGAGACAGATTGGTTAGACTGATCTATTTCAAAGACTCCCCGTTTGTAGCCACTCCATATCATGCTATTTTTCTTCCTAGTGCTTCGGTAAGGAGTTCCAGTGCCACCACCCCCTTCTTTGTGCGTCACTAGAGGTCTCCACAAGAACCATTTGTCCAGAAATGTACCATCGTGCAACCAAGTCACAAAAGACACCATATCCTTCAATAAATTGAATCGCTGCAAATGAGCAATTTCAGGAGGAGCGGCACCACTGCATTCCAAGTTGAGAACAGCAAACTTGTGTTTGTGTTTGGAAATAATAGAAGATGTTGCAGAGCTCAAAGCTCCGTAAATATTGGAGAAACAGAGCACTCCCAATCTCCATTGTTGTGGCACCTGCGAGTACTTCGCTACTGTTTTACTTCTCGGTGGCACTAGAAAAACAACTTTGCTAGCAGTGCGCAGTTCATAGAGCATCCACTGGTAGGGGTCATTATCCGCTAGGTTGGTGTGGAGGGAGGTGGTGGTGACAGCCGCGGTGTGGTGGAGGAAAGAAGTTAGGGAGGTGATGAGAGAGAGAGATGCAGAGGAGTGGGGACAACAAATAAGCAGCAAGTGAGGACGACACCAGAGTTTCTTACTAGCCATTTCAGCCTGTGATCTTATAATTAATGCCATAACTAAGAATGAAAGTAGGAAGAGTAAAATAAGGACAACTACTGTAACAACCACCCATCTGCCGTAACCTTTACTTTTCACTTCGAAGATTGGTGATTCGGACACATAGCATTCGCCTTTGCAATCTTTCGATATGATCTGCACTCTAATTAAATACTTCCCAACAGTGCACTCGTATGGTAATTCAGTTGCAATGACAACATCTGTGGTCTGCCCTTCCTCTCGAGACCTGAAACAAGGTTAGATTAATAATCAATTAAAATATAGACTAATCAGATCAGCTCTATTAAACTCATCACAGTTTCAGACTTAGTTCATAACTATCAACAAATTAGGATTCAAACATTTCAAAGAAGCAAACAATAAATATTTGAGGCAATTTCGCCGAATTACCAGCATCATTCACTTTTTAATTTAGGCATATAGTTAGGTACTAATTTTTCTGAGATTCCCTCACAAAAATCTAAGATATATCGTTCCTAGAAACAAATGGAAAGAGAAAAGTAGAAGTGCTGGTTTCCTAGACCAAAATACTAGTGCCACTAAATTCTACAATTGATGAGTTGAAAGTTTGAAACAAAGAGTCCAAAGGAGAGCTGTCTGGAAGAAAGTAGCCTAAAATGCCTTATCAATGAAAAAATCCGACGATATAAATCTTTTCATCATGAAACGTAAATTATTGATAGGAAATTGTTATAAATTTTAAACATCACAAACGTAACTCGACCCAAAAATATTAAATTACTTTAAAATCATTTGTTATTATTGAGTAGTTTTGGTTTAGTATTAAAATAGAAAAACGACTAAAAGTTAATTACAGTCATGAAGTTCATAAACCAATACAGTGCAGCAAGATGTACATCAAATTCATAACAAGTCATGAAGTTCATAAACCAATACAGAAAATAAATTTAATGAACATACTAAAGTAAAAGTATGCTAAGAAATTCTAATCAATTTAGTCTTTAGAGGATATGAAAGTATACAGAGTCATTAGGCAATTAGAGAAATACTTACCATCAGAAGAAACAAAATCCAGAGAGCATGAAAGTTACAAGAAAAGCTCACCAATTAGGTCCATTGACAACTTTAGAGGCAATGGAGTTGTCACAGACTGTACAGTCAGTTGTCACAGTGTCCTCAAAAGGCTTGCCATCCTCTTGACAGCAAGCGTGGTGGAGAGAAATGAGGTACTTGAGGGAGGGAAAAGGAGCGGCCTGCAGAGTCACTGGTACTGATATCCCCAGAGTGACGTGCTCCAGGTGAACGTAGTGAAACACTGACCAGTCTTTCACTGAGGTTCCAAAATGATCTGAAAGATAAAAGATCAGTAGCTACATAGAGGACTAACATTCAGTTCAGGACTAAAAGGAAATCCAATTGTAGCTCCATGAAAAAAAAAAAACCTAACACCTTTTAGTGACGAGCTCATGTATGCAGAAAAGCTACTCTGTGAGTGCTGTAACTTAGAATGTGACATCTTGAAAGATAGTTAATAATTCGAAATTTAGAAGAATACCCAATTTTTTGGAATTCAATATCTGGGTTGAGCAATAAATGCTATAGCTAGCTACTTACCAATTATTATTTAGTAGTTCAACATCTATTCGCTAGAATAAATTTGTATCAGAAAAATTGAAATTCATCTTTGAATGAAATTAACCAAAAAATAAAATAACATCAGCGGGTCTATTAATTAATTTGTTATGATTTGTGAAGTTAGTTTATTGAAAGGACTCCAAAATTTATTAAAAAAGAGTTATGAGAGCAAAGATAAGAAATTAAAGAAAAGAGTAATGTTAGGCAATAAATAATAAGATGTGGAGAGAGAGGATGGGTAGGAACAAAGTCTAAATACAAGGTCTAATAATAATTCTGCCAAGTGCAAGTGGTATTGTGACAAGTTCTACAAAAAGTAAATTTTCCAATTTTATGATTGTGCACTAATATTTTTCTGGTTATTTTTATCATATAAATATAATTTGTTTATTATTTAATATTTATCCTTCTAAGTAGCTAACAAGACATATGTGGGTTTAATGATCAATGTTTCACTAATGAACTATATGCATCACATACCATGTCTTTCCATTGTTGGAATACTGAAACTAAGAAAAGCTCCCCAACGCGCTTCATCTGAGAGACGCAGATAAAAATCTTCTCCTTCAAAACCAGAAGGGAACATTAGGCAATCCCAGAATAAAATGTGTGGCAAATTACTCCGTTTTTTCCTACTATTCACAGTTTGAAAAAGATCTGAATCATTATTCATAACAGAAGTTGATGAATTGAAAGAATCATAAAGTAGTGCAGTTGAGTTTTCATAACTTTCATCAGTCAGATCAGTCTCATTATTATGTTTTGGGGTGGCTTTCAATTCTTCGTACTGGTTGATACTCCCACTCTCGTCAGTAGAGTCAGAGTAATTCCGATCATAATCATCTTCTACAAAGTACCCAATTGGTTCCAATATTGTGAACTTTCTACAAAGTCTCCTTTTTCTATCAGATTGATGTTCAAAAAAGAACTTTATACCTGAAATTAAATGATCACCAATAAATTATTCAGAAAAAGTGGTAAATTTTTCAATATTGTCTAAAATGGAAATTTTAGAATGGTAATCAATAAATATGACATACCAGTGGGACTATCAGCAGCCAAAGAAAGGTTCAATCCTAGGGTAGGAGCTACATCCCATGTCTTGTATCGATAGAGTAGCAGTCGAAATGGTGGGAGGTGGAAATCATAAGGATATACAGGCCATTTGGATGCAGCACAATCTGGAAAACAAATATTTTGTTTGAAAAGATCAGAAATACTTCTGACTATTATTTCTTAATGTGCATGGAGAGATTAAAAATAATGACCAATATGCAACAATCTTAAACAAGGCAGATAGAGGAAAGAAAGAATCTACGAATTGAAAGCCAGTTCTTAAAGTGAATTGGCTCATTAATAAAGAGAGACAATAAGGTGATTTAGAAGCATGTTGAACAAACTACAATCAAAATAGCTATTAGTATTTATAATTCATATATAAGTTAATTACAGTCATGAAGTTCATAAACCAATACAGAAAATAAATTTAATGAACATACTAAAGTAAAAGTTTGCTAAGAAATTCTAATCAATTTAGTCTTTAGAGGATATGAAAGTATACAGAGTCATTAGGCAATTTGAAAAATACTTACCATCAGAAGAAACAAAATCCAGAGAGCATGAAGCAGCAGCACTGTAGTAACTCAGCTGAAAATTAACAGAAATATTAGTTTTGAAAGTTTTTGAAACTAAATGAAACCAAGTCTGCAGAAAGAGATATCTTACTCTATTCACAGTAAAATTAATGTAAATATAGGAATTAATTCAGAAGTGGTAATAGCAAAATTAATGTAAACATAGGAATTAATTCAGAATTGTTGGTAGAGAATATCCCAAATATCTCTCATATTCTGCAGACTGTAATAAACTATCTAAACTCACCAATAATAGAGGAGTGTAAAAGAGGAGAAAGAGACGAGGGGCATTTCATGATATGTGAATAAAAAAAAATTAAAATAACCACCACACCCCCTCAGATTTGCATTAAAGATGGTAGATACTAAAGGTGTTTGTGCTCAAAAAAAAAAAAACACTTGAGAATCTCAGCTCTCTAGCTCTTATAGGTCAAAAGTTATGACCTAGTGAACTTTTGAAATGAAGGTCAAAATGCCTTGACTTAACAAATTTTGAAAGGTTATAACTTTCTTAATATGTTTTTTCTTCAGAATAAGTTAGGCAATCTTCCTAGGGCTAGGTGTAACAAATGTTATTAACTTAATAATGAAAAATAGTATTTGCCTTCTTCAACCTGTGTTGAAATTTTAGTTAAATGTATTACACACTCGTTATATGTTTAATATTAATTTCCTGTTAGACTAGCTCAGCTATATTAAATTACCTATTGTTTAAATAACCATGTATTACTTTTAATGAGAAACGGACGTAAGGTCTAAAGTCTATCACACTTCCGTCGAGGGTTAAATACCACTGTTTGTAGAACCCTAGGGTAGTCTGTCTTTAACATTACTCAGAGAGAGATGTGATTCTCTCATCTCTCTTAATAGACTTCTAATTGTATAACATATTTACTCTTAAAATAAACTCTAAGTCTTAACGTTGTTAACCCACTGTTATTTAACCTAATTCTAACAGGTTATGGGCCCAGTGAACGATAAGAGTTTATAAATCAAATTATGTTTAAACAAATTAGAAGTTTATAACAGTAATAAATATAAAAACGAAGTGCATTGAAAAAGTGTTAACCTATATGAAAAACGCTTGTGTAAGCATATCGTGTTAACTCGCTAATGAGGTCAATTATAATGATTGCTCTAGCGAAAAATGTACTTGTTTTATAATATAATTATTTAGTATTTGTGCGGAAGAGGTGTCAAGAGAGGTCACAAATTACCTTTAAATCTGTAACCTTATCCTTTGGTAAACAGTCTTTCAACAAAAATGTTCTTGCGAACTAAGACTTGTGTTGCTGTTCCAATTAAATATTAATAATTATATTCAGTGAAGTTATTCTTATGAATTAGAATAATTTTAAAACATCAAATTCAGTTAAACAGTAAATCAATTTAACTGCTTTGTTTGTTTATGTTTGTTAAGTATTGAATGATAATAAATACTTTCAACAAAAGGTCTTGCGAACTAAGACTTGTGTTGCTGTTCCAATTGAATATTAATAATTATATTCAGTTATTCTTATGAATTAGAATAATGTTAAAACATCAATTCAGTTAAACAGTAAATCAATTTAACTGCTTTGGTTGTTTATGTTTGTTAAGTATTGAATGATAATAAATACTTTGAAAACATGTCTTCAAATAAGTTACAGGGGATTGTTCCCCTCGACGGAAATAATTACCCTACATGGAGGATACAAATGAAGATGTATCTCTTACGAGAGAAACTGATGGATTTTGCTGATGGATCTAAACCAGTTCCAATTGATTCAGCTTCAACTGAGGCGAAGAATGACTATGCTAATAATTATAATAAGGCTCTGGCAGATATAGTACTATCTATTTCACCGGATCAATTGTACTTAGTTGGACAACCGACGGATCCACACGCTGTCTGGACCACCCTTCAAGAAACGTTTCAGAAAAACACGTGGGCTAACAAATTTCGTCTGAAGAAAAAGCTCTACAATCTAAAATTGAAGTCTCCCGAACTACTCGACTTTCATTTGAAAGAACTAACTGAAGTTTTTCAAGAGCTTGCCTTGTTAAATCAAGCGATCAGTGAAGAGGATAAAGTTATTTGTCTCCTGTCATCACTACCAGGGCCGTTTGAAGTGCTTGTCACCGCACTCGAAGCTCAGACAGACATCTCTAACTGGATTACCGTAGCTGACACACTCCGGAGAGAAGCTGAAAAGTTGAGTATTAAATCCAATAATGCATTAGCATTATCCAATACTCAGAATTATGCTGGAGTAAATAAACAGTCCATCATTTGCCATTTCTGCAAAAAGATGGGACACCTGAAAAAAGACTGCTTTAAATTTAAACGGTCTTCTCAAACTAACAGAACTCAAAATCAGCCAAATGTTGTAAATGTAAGTCATATAGAACTAAATCACACAATGCATGCTAATGATATCGCTCTTTGTAACAAATATGCCGACAGTAATATTTGGATAATAGATTCAGGCTCTTCATCACACATGAGTGGTGATATAAATTTATGTAAAGATTTTGCAAATATTAGCAAACCTATCAATGTTAAAGTAGGAAATGGAGATGTCTTACAAGCTATTTCACTAGGAAATGTTTCTGTTATTGTGAATATACCAGGTGGTGGAAGTAGAACATGTAAAATAAATGATGTACTATATGTGCCAAATCTAGCTTTTAATCTACTATCAGTGTCTAAAATGACAAGTAATAATAAATCTATTACTTTTGAAGATGATAAATGTAAAATTTTGAACGAAAATAAAGAGTTATGGCTGAGGCTTACTGTGTTGGTCAACTCTATTATCTTAATACTTTAGTTCATAAAGCTGCAGTAACTGTTGATCAAAATAAAGTAAACATTCTATGGCACAGAAGGCTCGGTCATATAGGTAACGACAACTTGACTAAAATGATCCGAACTAAATCAGTAAATGGTCTGGATAGTAAATTAAAAGCTATAGAAGGCGTGTGTGAACACTGCTGTAATGGGAAAATGCATAAAATACCTTTTTCTACAAGCATTAAGAAAAATTGTAAACCTCTTGATTTAATCCACACAGATGTCTGTGGGAAAATTACTCCCACTTCCAGGGGTAATAATTCATATTTTCTGACCTTTATTGATCATGCTACTCAATACTCCTGGATATATGTTATTTCACATAAAAGTGATGTGTTTCAGAAGTTTTTGGAATGGAAAGCTATGGTTGAAAATATTTATGAAAGGAAAATTAAAACCTTGCAGTCAGATAATGGAGGAGAATATACCTCAAATAAGTTTGAATCATATTTACGAAATGAAGGTATAATTCACCAGAAATCCATTCCTAAAACTCCTGAACAAAATGGGTTAGCTGAAAGATTTAATAGAACTATTATGGAAAAAGTTAGATGTATGTTATCTGATTCAGGAATTGATAAGGAATTCTGGGGTGAAGCACTATATACTGCAAATTATCTAAATAATAGATGCATTAATTCATTTTTAGTAAATAAAACTCCATATGAAGCTTTAAATCTGAGAAAACCCAACATTAGCAATATAAAAGTTTTTGGATGCACAGGGTACGCACATATTTCTCGAGAGGAAAGATCAAAGTTAGAAAATAAAGTTACCAAATGTCTGTTTATTGGCTATGGCACAGTTACTAAAGGGTATAAGATGTATGATGTTGAATCTAAAAGAATCTTCTTTTCCAGGAATGTAACCTTTGATGAATCAATTTCATCTAAGATTGAGAGCCCTCAACTGAGTGAGACTCCTACCTCTCCACTGGTGTTCCATTCAGAAGATTCAGAACCTGCTGGACCTGAGAATCAAACTCCTGACGATGATCCTCCAATAATCCTCCCTGAGGCGCAACCTGTACCAGCTATCAGTCCTAATGAGGATCTTAGACGATCGTCTAGAATTCGTCGAGCTCCTATTAGATATGGTAGTTGGGAGTATGATCAGTTTGAGGAGGAGGAGGAGGGTTTATTAGTCAATGGGAATATCAATATCGAACCTAGGTCGGTATCTGAGGCTCTTAATAGCGGTTCTGAATCCTCTAAATGGAAACATGCCATGGAGAGGGAATTAAATGCTTTTGAGAAACATAAAGTTTTTGAACTCGTAAAACCTACCTCAGATTTAAACATAATTAAATCTAAATGGGTGTTTAAAAGAAAATAGGGATCTGATGGTAGAGTGGTTTCATATAAAGCTAGATTAGTCGCTCAGGGTTTTTTACAGAGACCTGGAATCGACTATGATGAAATTTTTGCTCCTGTAGTGAGATTTGAATCAGTGCGAACCATGTTATCTTTAGCAGCTAACCAAAAATTATTTGTACATCACTTGGATGTCAATTCTGCTTTTTTGAATGGGGATCTTAAAGAAAATGTTTATATTAGACAGCCTCCTGGCTATGCTATTCCAGGAAAAGAAGATTTAGTATGTAAACTTAATAAATCTATGTATGGATTAAAACAATCACCCAAATGTTGGAATGATGCGTTGGATGCATATCTTAAATCATTAGGATTTATTCAGTCCTCTTGTGACTCATGTATATATGTTAAATTAATCAATAACTCTCCATGCTTCATTTCTGTGTATGTAGATGATATTATTGTAGCATGTAAGAACTATGATGATCTGACTAAAATCAAGATTGATTTAAGTGCTAAATTTGAGATGAATGACTTAGGAAAATTATCCTATTTCTTAGGCATAAAAGTCGTACAAGACGCAAATAAAATAGCCCTAAATCAATCTTCATTTGTCAACGAGTTATTAGATAGATTTGAATTCAATAATTGCAAACCGGTGTCAACCCCTGCTGATGTTAATTCCCATTTGGAACCAACTACTGATGAATGTGAACTAGTAGATAAAACTAAATATCAGTCAGCTGTAGGTGCCTTACTGTATCTATCTACTAAAACTAGACCGGACATAACTTATGCAGTTGGAAATGTCTCTAAATTTTGTTCAAATCCAAACACTAAGCACTGGTCTGCAATTAAGAGAATATTTAGATACCTAAAGGGCACACCGGATCTTGGCATTACATATGGTAATGAAGATTCTGAGTTGATAGGTTACTCTGATGCCGACTGGGCAGGAAACAGAGTTGATAGGAAAAGTACTTCTGGCCAATGCTTTATGTTAAATAATTCCATTATTTCTTGGCGCTCTGTGAAACAGTCATGTGTTGCTTTATCAACGGCTGAAGCTGAATATGTTTCCCTCTCTGGAGCCTCCCAAGAAGCTGTATTTCTAAATAAATTACTATTAGATCTTAAAGTACCAAATAAGAATCCTATAGTTTTGTTTGAGGATAATCAGTCAGCTATTTGTATTGCTAAAAATTCTAAAAATCATCCTAGATCGAAACACATTGATATTAAATTTTATTACATTAGAGATCTTGTTGCTTCAAACACAATTAAACTTTTGTATTGCCCAAGTGAAACTATGCTTGCTGACATATTCACTAAACCGTTGCCTATTGATAGATTTACCAAATTAGTTGAATTAATAGGCATGAAAAATATATAATGTCGTGTGAGGAGGAGTGTTGAAATTTTAGTTAAATGTATTACACACTCGTTATATGTTTAATATTAATTTCCTGTTAGACTAGCTCAGCTATATTAAATTACCTATTGTTTAAATAACCATGTATTACTTTTAATGAGAAACGGACGTAAGGTCTAAAGTCTATCACACTTCCGTCGAGGGTTAAATACCACTGTTTGTAGAACCCTAAGGTAGTCTGTCTTTAACATTACTCAGAGAGAGATGTGATTCTCTCATCTCTCTTAATAGACTTCTAATTGTATAACATATTTACTCTTTAAATAAACTCTATGTCTTAACGTTGTTAACCCACTGTTATTTAACCTAATTTTAACAACCTGGACTCTGCTGTCAAAGGCCTCATCTGACCAAAAAATTATTGAAATAAAAAATATAGATGACTACTTGGAAGTTGGCTATAAACTGCGTCCATCGCTTTATTGCAGATCACTATTTTGTGAATAATTTCAATAATATTGATCGCACAGTATTGAAACTTTGGTCACTGGAAGATTGCTTCTATGTTAGTATCTTGCTGAAATATTTTTTGAATCCATGAGAAAATTGGAGAGTTATGAACGTTTATGTATTTTGAAGGCATTTTAACTGTCCATCGCTTTATTGCAGCTCTGTGAAAAGGCCAAAAAATGGGTGATTAACTTCTACCGAGAGGATAAAAATTGTAACAGGTCCTGCAGAAGGGATGACTCTTCTATATTTAGCTAATGAATTTGGGAGGGATAAGATAAACATAGTTTCTATTGTGGAAAATCCAGACACCAACCCAAGGAGAGATAAGGGTACGAGGAGAAGCTTTTTCCCCCTCGAAATATGCAAAAACTACCCAGGCAGGTTATAAGGCAGCCAAATAACACTAGTGCCTCAATTTTCGACAAGGCTGTCATTGGTTATTCGTCCAAACAGTGTCTTAAATGAGACGACAAGGAACTTGGAGCCCATTTCCAGGCCTCCAATGGACAAGACCCAAAATGAAAAAGGCATTAGATGTACACAGAATTACATGAAAACAAACTTCCTACTTGTTCTTTTAACAGATGAGGAAAGAGCCACACTTGATTGTCTGGATGGATGGGTTAAAGTTTGGATCCTACTGGAGCTGTTTATCCACACTGGTTTCGTCGTCAACAAGGAGGCTGTGGCTTTATGTTTTAAGCGGGCATCATTGTTGAAACGTTAATTGTCCCTCTCCGAGTACCAGAGGGTGTAAACCTAACAATACAATCCTACATTGCCTCTTTTGTTGAGTACTTGTTCCCTTGGCCTAATAGTTTGCAATTACCTCGTTGGCAAAAGATGATTTTCTTGTATTACTTCGAAAAATCTCATGCTTGAAAAGTTACAACTTCTTTCCTCATATCTCTGGGCATCAAGTGAGAGACTTACATGACTTGATTGCCCTGTTCTCTGGTCTTAAGCCCCATTGAACATTTCTGACCGTTTCATTTGAGACATTACATCAGGACTGTTTTGACGTAAAACCAATGACAGCCTTGTCAAAAATGGAGGCACTAGTATCATTTAGCTGCCTTATGACCTGCCTGCGTATTTTTCGCATATTTCGAGGGGAAATTCTTTTTCTCTTACCCTCATCTCTCCTTGGGTTTGTGTCGGGATTTTCCACAAAATAAACTATTGTTCTCTTATCCCTTCCAAGTTATAAAGCTAAATATAGAAGAGTCCTCCCTTCTGCAGGATCTGCTACAATTTTTACCCTCTCGGTAGAAGTTAATCGCCCATTTTTTGGCTTTTTCACAGAGCTGCAATAAAGCGATGGACAGTTAAAATGCCTTCAAAATACATAAACGTTCATAACTTTCCAATTTTCTCATGGATTCAAAATTTTTTTCAGCAAGATACTAACATAGAAGCAATCTTCCAGTGACCAAAGTTTCACTACTGTGCGATCAATATCATTGAAATTATTCACAAAATAGTGATCTGCAATAAAGCGATGGACGCAGTTTAGATTGGAAAATTAATATTTACTACTATTATTAGGGATATATTTGAGCAGTTGAGCTCAATCTGGAGTGTTACTGATCATCACTGTTACACAATTTTTTTTTACAAAAGTAACTACCAGAAAAAAAAAATCATAATTTTCAAAAGGTAAATTGAAGTAGAATTTAACAAATTAGCTATTTTTTTTTTGAAGGGGAAACTGGAATATGTTGGAGGACTAGACAAATTGATGAAAAATATTGCGCAGGCAGCTATTTCTCAGATTTTTGAAAAGGCCAGAGGAGTTCAGGCCACCAAATATAGACTGGCAAATAAATACAGATAGCCCGGGCCAGTCTGCAGAATAATGAGAATATGCCATATGGGACATTTTTGACATTTTCTGTGCGAAAAATCTTTAATTTCCTCCTACATTTACATGTATTTCACTGAGAACAGAAGCCAAAATAGAGGATTTCTTTGAGAACAGTTTACCAGTTCCTGCACAGTGCAGTCTGCCTCTGGCAGACAGGGATAAATAAATTATAAATCAATTGCCCAACAGATTTTCACTCAGATCATAGAGGGAAGTGGGAACTTGGAAGTCTGGAAGCCTTAGATCAGGAGGTTTATGGACATGGAATAGGTATTACAATCTGGAACTTTGCAAAGGACAATCTCAAGTTCTCAACTATCCGTTTATAAATTTTGAAATTTTTGAAAAAAAGATTTGGTAAAGCTTGTTGCCCACCTGATCGGATCGGAAACGACGTGAAAGCTTACGAAGTCTCAGAATGGACACAACACGACGTTTGTACGCACACCAGTTCAGATGACTTCGGAAAAGAACTGATTCCGACATCACAATACTTATAAGAATATAACAATTAAAACTTAAAACTTATCTATCATGACAACTATTTTATACGATACGTATTTGCCATGTTTCAAAGAGTGGCAGGAAAGTCGCCAGTTTGGTGAGAAAATAGATCAAGGTCGCCACATTTAATATACTTTGAAGAAGAAATAGGACATCCCAGATTCCTAGTGAAGATTTTACACTTGAAAACAACTTTATGCATGTGAATCACTTGAGACTATCTATGAGTGATTTACTTGTTATTTACACTATTTTATAGGTTTCTAAACTTATTTCACCCCTCAAAAGTTGTCAGAATACTGGCAACTTTGTCCATACTTTGAAACATGTCGTATTTGATAAAAAAAATTCGGTAGCAACGTGGTTATTTTAATTTTCAGTTTGAATCTCTAATTTATTATCATACTAGTGCACTTCCCCATTAAAATTGTTTTTTTTTTCTCAAGAAATAAATAAAAAATTTAAGTTGAAAGCAATAGAAAAATATGTAGAAAAAAATATAAACTAAAAAATTTTTATTTAAAAATAATTATAGAAGAAACAGATGAAGAAAAGTATATAAAAATAAAATGTACAGGGTGGGGTGTAAGTTTGGAAGCAAATGAAAGTGCATATTATTATCCAACAAAAAATATATTTAATAATTTACAGTTATGTATTATTACATAAGGGTTTTAAGAATTCAAAAATCATAAATTTATTCAAAATGTTCCCCCTTGTTTTTAATAACAGCCTCAAATCTCCTCCTACTGCGGCACGCAACTGTTCTTGTGAAATTTCCTTCCTAGATCTCTGGAGCGAACGCTTTAAATCATCCACACTGTGATGGAATTTACCACAGGCCTTTGATTCAAGAATGGACCATACTGAAAAGTCCATAGGATTAACATCTGGGGAGCAGGGAGGCCACATTTCTTTGGACCAAAACCGTGGTAGATGGTCATGGCACCAGTTTTGAGTGACATTTGCAGTGTGTGAAGTTGCGCCGTCTTGCTGAAATGTCCATAGAGTGTCATTACCGAAGTGATCCTTAGCTGACTCCAACATTGGCGTCAAAATATTCTCAATATAACATTTAGCATTGATTTTGGCGCCTTGTTCCACAAAAATTAAAGGAGATCTCCAAGTTTCTGAAACGGCGGCCCAGACCATTACTGAAGCAGGTTTCATAGTTCTGTGGACAGTTTTTTGGTTGTATGGGATGTCTTTTGCACTTTTACCAATTATTCTGTCATTCCTCCGGTTGTGAGCCATTTCCAATGTAAGAATTTTTCGTCAGACCAAACAATTTCACCAGCCGTGCCAGACTTCAATTCTCTCAGAAGTGCTTTGCTTCTCTCCAATCTCTTTTTGTTTACAGCTTCTGACAGAGTCTGTCTCTTTTGGAGGGTGAAAGAGGACATCTTTAGGTCTTCTTTGACAACTCTTCTCATTGTTCTGGGACTCACATTAGCTGTTTTGACTAACAATCGTATTGACCTTTTCGAGTTCCTCCTGATCTTCTCTCGGGTACATTTTATCAGCTGTTTGGTGCGTTGTGAGCGTGGTCTACCACTTCTTGGACGATCAGTCAAGTCTCCTCTCTCATTAAAACGCTTCACACACTTCCAAACAGTCGATCTCGCTATTGAGAGAGTCTTTGAAATGATGGAATCTGACTTCACGGCACGGTGTAGAGCAATAATGGCTTCTCTTTTGTCTGACATTTTTTAATTGACTAAATTTTTGTAAAAAATAACACTGCCACGTCATAATGTAGTGTCTCTACTATAGTTCAAACCCTATCACCTACTTAGGAATTTATTTTTAAGAATTATATTAATGTTTGAAAAATTGCTTCCAAACTTACGTCCCACCCTGTATAAACTAAAAACTGTACAAATGTATGCAAATAAAATTTACGCAAATGAAATTTACGCAAATGAAATTTACGCAAATGAAATTTATGCAAATGAAATTTATGCAAATGAAATTTATGCAAATGAAATTTACGCAAATGAAATTTACGCAAATGAAATTTACGCAAATGAAATTTACACAAATGAAATTTACACAAATGAAATTTACATAAATAAAATTTACGCAAATGAAATTTACACGAATGAAATTTACACGAATGAAATTTACACAAATAAAATTTACATGAATAAAATTTACGCAAATAAAATCTATGTGAATAAAATTTAAGTAAATAAAATTTAAGTAAATAAAATTTAAGTAAATAAAATTTATGTAGGTACCTAAATAAAAATTACATAAATAAAATGTTATTCATCTTATTTCAATAACTTTTCGTGACCTGATTTATTAAAATTATTATATTGAAGTTAATTGAATGAAACTAATTGATTATGTATTATTATAGTATTAATATCAACGTATTCATCACGAAGTAGAATATTCACAGCTATTCCAATCTTCCATCTCCATCCCAGCCCCTCCAAGACCAAGGCTCCATACACCGTTTTAACTTCTGTGCAAGCGCTGGCGCAATCTCTCGGACGCATCAGAACGATCAGAAAAATATTCTTTCAAATATATCTGCGTCGTTTCAGTTCCGATCCGATGCGTCGTTTCCGATCCGAGCAGGTGGGCGTTAGCACGTTCATATGTATGGGTTAGATTTTTGTCTGATGCGTCGTTTTCGATCAGGTGGGCGACAAGCTTAAGAGTTCAAGAAAACATTACCCCATTCTGTGGCGTGATTATTATGCCGTGATACAGATTTATTAAACTATATTTTTTTGAAAATGGTAAATCTACCGTGAAACTAATAATGATAATCACCTTATTATTAGTCCTGAAATTATCGCTGCCGATGCATGGTTGAGATGAGTTTGTTGATTCACACAGACCTGACTGAGTATGAACACAATTTGGCACTTCTTTGTTGCCATTCATGCATAATCTAGGGTCTAGCCATAAGGCATGGCACCCACAAATAATATAATACAGAACAAATGGTAACAGAAAAGATTTTGACTTGGTTGTCATAATTAAACTTTTACGATTGCGTCGTTTTTCAGTACCATGGCGGACAACAATAAATATAAGTGCATAACACAGAGATTGGATGTTACGAGAGGTAGATTCTAGGAAGAATGAAATAAACTAACTAAATTAATTAATTTATTAGGGGGTTTAACGTCTGCTTCGAAACCAAAGGCCATATCGCTGACGTCAAAAGGAAATTAAATACAAGGGACTGGAAGAAGCAGTCAGAGAGGAAAGTGGCTCCATGAACAAAGTCACTTACCACCGTCGTTGACAAGCTCATGGATGCAGAAAAGCTACTCCGTGAATTCAGTCACTTACCAAGGAATGTGACGAAACGGGACACAAGCACTGGAGTCTGCACTCACGGATGGAAGAGGAAAATGAAGAGGTGATAGTAAATGAAGCCTACGAGCCTACCTAACACAAAATTCTAAAACCTCGTAGTTGAAGAGCATAACCCTAGCGCTATCCTCTAAAACTGCAAGTAGAGTTAAAAAAATGATAAACATGGTAAAAATGAAAAAAAGACAATCCATAATCCAAATTACAACAGTTCGGGGCCCAAGGGACGCCACCTCCCTTCTCTTCCATTCACCACAGACAGCTTCAGGATAGAGCCCCTGGGGACACTAACTAAATTAGAAATGTTCGATTTTATAAAAACAAAATTACCGTCACTAAACAGAAATTAGTGCTCATTGTTTTATTGATATTTAATAATAATTAACTTAAGATATTTCTGGTTAGGTAGATTCCGAATTGAATATTGTTCACTTAAATAGGAAAATAAATACAAGGAGTTTTAAAAAAGCAATCAGACAAGAAAGTGATTTCATGAACAAAGTCTCATACGATTCTACATAACACAGACATCTATGACCTCGCAACTAGTCGAAGATCATAATCACATAAGCACCGGTGGCTGCACTTACGGATGGAAGAGGAAAATAAAGAGATGACAGTAAATAAATAATACGAGCCTCCCTATCATAAAATCCAAGACTTCGTAGTTGAAGAGCATAACCGTAGCGCTATCCTCTACAACTGCAGTAGCGTTAAAAAAACTATAAATATGGTAGAAAATGAAAAACGAAAATGCGATAATCCAAATTACAACAGTTCGGCACCGGGATGTCCCCCCCCCCTTCTCTTACCTTCACCACAAACAGCTGCACGATAGAGCACCTGAGGGCTATCAGTAAAAAAGAATATGGGAAGTCAATCGTTCATAATTAACTAACTAAGTACAACTAGATTCAGCATGAATGGAAATGGAGTCTAATCTGCTCAAGATGAGAGTTTTCCTAATTAAATTTTAGAAACAAGAGATAGAATTATTAGGAAGAATGGTGTAATTTGTAAACATTAGACACGTTAAATTTTAATTGTACCGTTTTAATTAACACAAAATATTGCAGGTGGCAGCACAATACAAGTAGCATTAAAAATTAGTTAAAAGTAAAAATAGAATTCATAATCCAAATTACAACAGTTTGGGTCTCAAGTAGTGAGTCAATCACAGAAAGCTATGGCTATAGCCTCTGCTGACCACAAATTAATAGAAAAAAAAACAAGCTATATTTAGCAATAAATAGAATCATGTGATGTGAATAATAATATACATGAATTCAGTCCGTCATTTATTTCACCATGTTTGATTACAGAGTTCATTTTAAATATTAAACTACGGTATATCAACCTGCAGTAGATCTATTTTGGATCAATCAACCTAATGAATGTAATGATGCACATTTTAAAAACAATATAATGACTTGCATGACAATTGATCTTCTTAAAAAACTAAAACAAGAATAGTATTCATTACAAAGAAAATACTAAATTGCCTTATCACCGTTCAGAATATTCTATATACTAATAAATAGAACGCATAGGCGGATCGATGATAATAAATAGACGGTATTTGAACATTTAGCCAATTAATTAATTAATTTAGTAGGGGTTTAACGTCTGCTTCGAAACCAAAGGCCATATCGCTGACGTCAAAAGGAAATTAAATACAAGGGACTGGAAGAAGCAGTCAGAAAGGAAAGTGGCTCCATGAACAAAGTCACTTACCATCGTCGGTGACAATGCTCATGGATGCAGAAAAGCTACTCCGTGAATGCAGTCACTTACCAAGGAATGTGACGAAACGGGACACAAGCACCGGTGGCTGCACTCACGGATGGAAGAGGAAAATGAAGAGGTGATAGTAAATGAAGCCTACGAGCCTACCTAACACAAAAATCTAAGACCTCGTAGTTGAAGAGCATAACCCTAGCGCTATCCTCTAAAACTGCAAGTAGCGTTAAAAAAATGATAAACATGGTAATAATGAAAAAAGACAATCCATAATCCAAATTACAACAGTTCGGGGCCCAAGGGACGCCACCCCCCTTCTCTTCCATTCACCACAGACAGCTTCAGGATAGAGCCCCTGGGGGCACATTTAGCTAAGAATGTTCTGTTTTTAACTAGTATTTCAATGCAATATCCTATTTAGAATTTGCATATAGAGGCTAAGGACAAAAACTGTATATTCCTGTTCTAATATAAATAATGTTCATTTCATATTACGGTACGGGTATAGCAACATATTGCAGTAATACAACTTTGGAATGTTCAGGAACTAAGGCATGTGAGACTTCAATTAAAGTAAAAAATTAAGAACATTCTTTCAACTAGAATGTTTTTTCTCTTTATACTGAAACTAGTAAATAAACTCAGCAGATAAAATGGTACAGCACTACTCACTCACTCACTTAATTGTTCTAGTAGCTTTTATTATTTACAACATTTTTATATCAGAAACTAATACAAATTTACAATACACAAATCTAGCTGTAAGTTTTAATAACAAAAAACGCATTGGAAGCCCAACTTATTATTCTCAACAATATTTGGCGATTGTTAACCATACTGAGCAATGGGTATTTATTTCAGATTCTTTGAGTAAAACAGGAGTGAATTATAGCTACAGAAAAAGACATTAGGAAAGAATTGAAATATTAACATTGATATTGAATCAGAATAAGAGTTGTTATTTTCTATAAATGCTATTTGGGACACAACAGTTTATACATCAATTATTTCCAAATTCACACGAATAGAATATCTATGCTGGAATAAAAATCATGGTAACTAGAAACTCTATATACACAATTAATTTTTATCCCGAAGCAGTTAATTTGTGACAGAACATTTGAGATTCATCCTATGTTACAGTTCAGAAGATTATTCAGCTAATTAGAATCAAAGAGATATGGTAGAAAGGCAGCAGATATGCTATGATATAAAATGCGTAACAGAGTGTAGCGGTCAGACTGAGCTAGATTGGACTCTCATCGTAAACTAAACAATGGACTGGTTCTTATCTGGAAGATAACTTCTAACTAGACTACCATCCATATTTGATATTCTTTTAAAGACATCCTTCAAAAAATTTACGTTATTTAGTAAAGGAATATGTCAAAAATCAAGTAGAGCTTCACTATTTCTGCGTTCACCGAGAAGTAAAAGAACACAGCCAAAATATACTGCACTATTGGATTTGATAGAAAATAATGCCTACCTATCACATTATCTAATATATTGCATTGAACAGCATAACCCCATCTATCTATTCTCTAAAACTGCATATTGAAATAAATTTATAACAATACTATTCTAATGTACAAATCATTACCTCGCAAAAGCATTAGATAGGCATGTGTTAAGATAGAACATAATAAAAAAAATACTTATGGTAGCTAATAAATATTAATTCATTAAGGTAAAAAAATCATAGAATCAATTGAGACAAACGAAACAAATATCTTATAGAGATACTAGACTGATTTGTGAAGGATATAGTAACGTACACTTATAACTGGTCAAAGAAACAGTACAACATTTTTCCTACAAATCACCAGATGAAAAATTTCAAATGAGGACCATCAAAAAATTATGAAGTTTTTTGACTGAAAAAGTTATAACTGATGAAATACAGTCATTGTGTAGGTAGAAATTAAATTACAGAATTAGTGAATTTTCTATTATAAGTAGCTACTAAGTAGTTATATGGATTAATAGTTATTTGGAATTGTGCATACTGGAAATTTCAAAAGAAAATTAAGTATTCTGTAATGTTTTCATACCCAAACAAATGAAGAAACATATGGAATGCTAGTAGTAGAAACATCTGAATGTGTTATATCAAGATATTTACAACAGTTCTTCTAATTTCTTTCAAGGAAGTGATTTCTATATATCTAATAATAATTATATGGCAGCAGCTAATCATATTCATTGTGAAAGTTAGTTTCTATGATTTGTGTTCTGTTGAGATCGAATAGAATATAAAACAAAGACTACTACTAAGAAAAACAAACAGACTAAACCATAGCTAATAGAGTGACTAAAGTATTAAATCTGTTGATAAAAATAAAGAACTTACAGACAACACACACACACACTATAACATAATCATTAATATATTGCTTAACCATTGCACTAAAAGTTGCTTCAAATGGGAAGTAAAATCTGTAGTGTATAAAAATATTCTCTTGGTGGGTAATATAAAATAGATCTGAGACGCAATAGACTAGTAAGACTTATTCTAACACTCATGAGATAAATGGGGGGAACATGAACAGTCAGTCTACTTAGTGCAACCAATGACTATAGTGACCAAACTGTCATCACAATGAAGCCGCCTAATGCAACCAAATTGATATGATAGAAAGCCACACTGAGGCTTATACTGCATTCAGAATAGGTGTGGTGGCACTAAATAAAATACACTGAAGTAGCAGTAACATTCATATGTCTTAACAATCATTTGCAGGAGGAATTAAAGTACCAATCTTAGATTGGCTAAGATTCTAAACCTAAAACTAGGTAGCTATCTAATGAAATTAGTTGCTAAAGTTCAATTCTTGAATTAGCTGACAATTATTGATAAACTATTTGCCCTAATTTGTACTGCATGGGAAATTTATAAAAGAAATGCTCACATGGATATGCGAGATATCTGAGGGAAGGGGCCTTATTGTAGAGGACGAACTCACACACTTACATTGGACATGACGAAGGGAATGACTGCAATCACCGGTCAGGACTAGAGTGGAGGAAGTAGCTAGTCATTTTGTTGAAGGTATCATTAAGAATAGCACAGCAATGTTCTCTCCAAAAATAACCAATTACTCAACTGAAAAGATCTACCCTTAGTGAATGAAGAAGTCGTAGATAAATTCTTTACTCGTGGAGAATGATTTGGAGCTACAGTGAGAGAAATGATAGATAGCTCCTTTACCCGATAGTATGACCAAGAAAATTTTCAAGATGGTAGATATTTCTTTTTATCCTGTAGCTATGTCCATCAAAAACAAGTTCTCACTTTTCTTCCATTTCAAGTGCCTCCCATGAGAAGTTAGTTTTTCCCATTTTATTGAAGTGGTCATGAAAGTGCCTGTCTTGCTTTGACAGTCTATTGAACCTTACATCTAGTAGTTGCTGCGCGTATTCGTACAGTTGCAAGTCAAGGCTGTTCAGCTCACGAATTCTATCCAAAGTCTTTGTGGATATGTTGGAGAGAGAAGCATCGGCAAATGTCTTGTTGTACTGCTCGAATCGAACGCTGAACCTGTTGGTAGTTTGGTGTGAAATAAATTAGTTAGATCTGATTTTGATGTTTATTAAGGACTTTACAACTGCAACTCTAAAAAATATGCATACAACAGTTGTAAAACCTTGGATATTTTCATACAGTTGATAGAGTAAGTTTTTTAAAATGAAAATTATCTCCTATAGCTATAACTATTCATAGTTTTTCTGCTGTCCGAGCAACTGCTTCCCTGTTAAAAATAGTAGTTACAATAGTTAGTCTATGGACGAAATCTTAATTTTACCATTCATAACTACTATTATTAACAACTAAGCAGTGGCTCGAACAGTGAAAGGTATATTTTCCAGTTTCCGGGAAATCTATTTTATTATTAATTATTGAAAAACCAGGTAAGAAGATTAATCTGAAATATCTTAAACTTTTGTATTAGCTAGTAGCTATGTATTTTTGTATCATCAAATCATCCACAATTATTTAACTATTGGTTCATGGGAGATGGAATCAAATCTCCGTCATTTTTACGCAAGCTCTTCAGTACAAAAGGTGCTAAGTTGTTACTACTAGGTCTCTCAATTAGGCAGTTATCAGATCATGACAATACAATAATGTTCTCGTAGCGACACTTTCCACTAATATAATTCAATGGAAATAATAATCTACATTTTTGGTTCAAGAGATAACTAAACTACTATTTCCATTATTTATGAATATTCTTTGGCGACACAATTAACGGAAGAAAGAGAAATTATTTCCTTTTCAGTTTCAATGAAACAATCACAATAACCTTGCAGTTATTATAATGACAGTGAAAATGAAAAGCTTACATCTCGAAAAAATAACAATCGTATGAAATAGTTACGGCGTGTTCATTTTTATTATTAGTCATTTCGGTCATACATGACAAACAAGAGTCAATCTTTAGTTTATTCAATTTTGGATAAGTCTTCAAATTATGACAAAGAGAATTGCTGTTTTGATGAAGTATATTCCAGTATAGGAGTGATAACTAATCATTTATTTTAATAAGATAATCAAGTTATCCCAACTAGTTTATCAAACAAATTTCCAATCCATATTATAAGATAATTATTATTATGATCTTAATTATTCTGAATCACCAATAAACATGATTTTATTATTAGTCAGTTGTCATCATTGAAAGTGAAATATAATCTTTTTAATTAATCAAGGTGTAATAATAATAATGTAATTAATTCTGACTATCTATTACAGTAGCTACTTAGTAGTTAATTTCCGTAATCAACATTTACATATCAAATTCAGCAATAACACCTAGGCCAGATTGTCCAATGAGTTTTCTTCTATCAAGAATAAATATTTAGGCAATCTCAGCTGCCTTTTCCTATATTAGATTGGAAAAATGTTGGAGTATAAACCAAAATAGGAGAAAAAGCTGTATTATTTTTCAAAATTTTAGAAAAAGTCAACAGCGTTCAATTCACCAAATACAAACTGGCATCTAAGGAATGACAGCTAGTGAGCTACGAATAGCTCTCATAGAAAGTAATTTATTAATAGCTACCAATATAATCACCTTAGGTTGAATATCTCCTCAAAAAGGTACTGACTCTTCTCCTGTTCTTCTGTGAGGCCAAAGAATGCCATTCTCTGCAGGTTCTGCTTGGCACTGTACAGCATCAGTTCCTCTCTCTTGGTGTGGGGCATGAATGTCTTGTTGTAGCAACCCACCATCTTAAGATCTGAGGGAGGTAATGCAACATAGGGTGAGACACGAATTATCGGTCGGCTTCACATCTTCGGTCACAGTAGAAAAAACTATATAATAATTATTATTTAGTTTTATAATAATTGGTATCATTGATATTAATCATAATAAAAAAAAGTAGGTATTATTATATCGTTGAAGATGTGAAACAGAACTATAAATTCGTAATTTACCCTAAAATATTATTGATCTATCAGCTTATAGAAGATATATCTACAAAAAGATTAGAGCACAAGGCACAGTTTTCTCTTTACATTATTTGTTAACATATATCACTAATTGCAATCTAACTTCTTCCACGTGGTAGAGTAGTAGTGTACCACGTGGTAGAGTAGTAGTGTACCACGTGGTAGAGTAGTAGTGTACCACATGATAGAGTAGTAGTGCACCACGTGGTAGAGGAGTACTGTACCACGTGGTAGAGGAGTACTGTACCACGTGGTAGAGGAGTACTGCACCACGTGTTAGAGTAGTAGTTTACCACGAGGTAGAGTAGTAGTGTACCACGAGGTAGAGTAGTAGTGTACCACGAGGTAGAGTAGAAGTGAACCACGTGTTAGAGTAGTAGTGAACCACGTGGTAGAGTAGTAGTGCACCACGTGGTAGAGTAGTAGTGAACCACGAGGTAGAGTAGTAGTGCACCACGAGGTAGAGTAATAGTGCACCACGAGGTAGAGTAGTAGTGCACCACGTGGTAGAGTAGTAGTGAACCACGAGGTAGAGTAGTAGTGTACCACGAGGTAGAGTAGTAGTGTACCACGAGGTAGAGTAGAAGTGAACCACGTGTTAGAGTAGTAGTGAACCACGTGGTAGAGTAGTAGTGCACCACGTGGTAGAGTAGTAGTGCACCACGTGTTAGAGTAGTAGTGCACCACGTGGTAGAGTAGTAGTGCACCACGTGGTAGAGTAGTAGTGAACCACGAGGTAGAGTAGTAGTGCACCACGAGGTAGAGTAATAGTGCACCACGAGGTAGAGTAGTAGTGCACCACGTGGTAGAGTAGTAGTGAACCACGTGGTAGAGTAGTAGTGCACCACGTGGTAGAGTAGTAGTGCACCACGAGGTAGAGTAGTAGTGCACCACGAGGTAGAGTAGTAGTGCACCACGAGGTAGAGTAATAGTGCACCACGTGGTAGAGTAGTAGTGAACCACGAGGTAGAGTAGTAGTGCACCACGAGGTAGAGTAATAGTGCACCACGAGGTAGAGTAGTAGTGCACCACGTGGTAGAGTAGTAGTGAACCACGTGGTAGAGTAGTAGTGAACCACGTGGTAGAGTAGTAGTGCACCACGTGGTAGAGTAGTAGTGCACCACGAGGTAGAGTAATAGTGCACCACGAGGTAGAGTAGTAGTGCACCACGTGGTAGAGTAGTAGTGAACCACGTGGTAGAGTAGTAGTGAACCACGTGGTAGAGTAGTAGTGCACCACGTGGTAGAGTAGTAGTGCACCACGTGGTAGAGTAGTAGTGAACCACGAGGTAGAGTAGTAGTGCACCACGAGGTAGAGTAATAGTGCACCACGAGGTAGAGTAGTAGTGCACCACGTGGTAGAGTAGTAGTGAACCACGTGGTAGAGTAGTAGTGAACCACGTGGTAGAGTAGTAGTGCACCACGTGGTAGAGTAGTAGTGAACCACGTGGTAGAGTAGTAGTGCACCACGTGGTAGAGTAGTAGTGCACCACGAGGTAGAGTAGTAGTGCACCACGAGGTAGAGTAGTAGTGCACCACGAGGTAGAGTAATAGTGCACCACGTGGTAGAGTAGTAGTGAACCACGAGGTAGAGTAGTAGTGCACCACGAGGTAGAGTAATAGTGCACCACGAGGTAGAGTAGTAGTGCACCACGTGGTAGAGTAGTAGTGAACCACGTGGTAGAGTAGTAGTGAACCACGTGGTAGAGTAGTAGTGCACCACGTGGTAGAGTAGTAGTGCACCACGAGGTAGAGTAATAGTGCACCACGAGGTAGAGTAGTAGTGCACCACGTGGTAGAGTAGTAGTGAACCACGTGGTAGAGTAGTAGTGAACCACGTGGTAGAGTAGTAGTGCACCACGTGGTAGAGTAGTAGTGCACCACGAGGTAGAGTAGTACCCAGGTAACAAAAAATTATCCCGGGATATTCCGGGGAAATTCCCTGGGATTATACCCTCGATATCCCCTGCGTTATCGAGGGGATGCCCTATTTTGACGTTTTAGCGATATGGGGATATCCCCAAATGATATCGAGGGAATGATGATGGGATTTAAATATATTATCCCTGGAATATTCCCTTGATTACAAGGGAAGGGCAAGGAATACCGAAATTATTATTCCCTTGATAACAAGGGAATAAAATTGGGATAGTGAGGGGATATTCCCTCAATATCAATTGGATCAAATGGGAATATACCCTGGATATCTAGAATAGAGGAAGGATATAAAAATAAGAATACCAAAATTAATATTTCCTAGCATATACTGCATTTGTACATGTACGTTTGACTTTACATGAATTAGCTAGTTGAATGAAACATATTGTTATATACAAATTAAATGGAAAGAAATGAAGTGATGTTTCCGGGTCTAGAACCAGCACCTTGTTGACTTCTGCTTGCGACGCTAACCACTCGACCATCCTGGACACAGTAGAAGTAGGATTTTTAATAAACTTTATGCAATATGATAACTCAAGTTTATCTTTAGGTTATCATTGATAAATATAGTTTCATATTTCATAGATTATTTCTTTTTCTCTTTTATTATCATTAATTTTATAATTTTGAGGGGATCAACTATTTTTCACTAATTCCTGGAATATTCCTTCGATATTGTTAGGGAATCAACAAATTTTTAGTAGTTCCTGGAATATTCCTTCGATATCCTTAGGGGATTAACAAATTTTCAGTAATTCTTGGAATATTCCCTCGATATAGATAGGGAATCAACTAATTTTCACTAATTCCTGGAATATTCCCTCGATATCGGAAAGGGATCAACTAGTTTTCATTAATTCCTGGAATATTCCCTTGATATCATTAGGGGATCAACTAATTTTCATTTATTCCTGGAATATTTCCTCGATATCGTTAGTGGGTGAAGTAATTTTCACTAATCATTGGAATATTCCCTCAATATCATTTTACGATATCGTTTGGGATCACCTTATTACCACTAATTCCTGTAATATTCCCTCGATATCCTTAGGGGTTCGACTAATTTCACTAATTTCTAGAATATTCCCTCTATATCGTAAGAGGAACAACTAATTTTCAGTAATTCCCGGAATATTCCCTCAATACCGATAAGGATTAACTAATATTCACTAATTCCTAGAATATTCCCTCGATATCGATAATGATCAACTAATTGTCATTACTTCCTGAAATATTCCCTCAATATCGTTAGGGATAAACTAATTTTCACTAATTCCTGGAATATTCCCTCGATATCGTTAGGGGATCAACTAATTTTCACTAATTCTTGGAATATTCACTCGATTTCATTAGGGGATTAACTAATTGTCACAATTTCCTGGAATATTCTTTCGATATCTTTAGTGGATTAACTAATATTCACTAATTCCTTGAAATATTCCCTCGATATCATTAGGGGATCAACTCATTTTCACTAATCCATGGAATATTCCCTCAATATCATTTTACGATATCGGATAATGAGGGAATATATAGATATCGAGGGAATATTCCGGGAATATCTCAATGTTACCTGGGTAGTTAGTGATGTGACGACTAATTGGAAACGTGTCTGAATAATCGGAGAACCGAGGTTTTACAAGGTAGCTATTGGGAATCGGAGTTCCAAAATTTTAGGGCGATTCCGATACCTAAAATGATTATTTGTGTATTATATGTAACATGGTAACACGTATATATGTCCTGTAAAACTTAAATGTAGTGTATGTATTTGTAGATGAAGTTAAACACAATACTGCCTAATAAATTAGTATCTAGTTAAATTAATAAATAACATCTTGTACCATAATTTCAATTAAATTAAATATATTTCAGACTTCCAATAGTCTAACTATTAACTTAATTTAGGTTTTTATTTATTATTTAATTAATATTTACTTTAAAGCTTCCCTCCAAGCAATTTTTTTATCAATTAAATCAATGAGCTAATGCTTCTAATAATTTAGCTGCTATCCCCATGAAATTTGAAGGCATACTTATAGTTAATTTAATATGGTTTTAAAGATTTCTATAATCAAAACTCTACAAAAACCAATTTTACTTCCGACTTGCTAATTTACAGTCAGAAGAAAATGAATGTAGCTACACCGTTTGTTTTGAATGCCAACTGGGTAGGTACTAGGTATCATCAATTCACATTAAATATTCCAGTAAAGTACAAAATTAAATAAACGTTTTTATACTTAAGGAAAAAATTCAAATCTTAAATAAAGACCGAATATGCATTTTTTGTTATAAAATTTAAAATCAAAACAAAGAGTGTACAATCTTTTTCTTCAGCGTCAGATTAGTGTTTCGTACAATTGTTCCACTAAGAATATTAAAAACCTTAAAAGCATATAGAATGATAGAAAAATATATACTGAACTAAATTTTATGCGGTTTGCAGATTAATGATCCTAGACCTTAGTTCTACAATATTATTTAATAAACTCATTTTTTTCTGGAACCTGGAGAGGACTTTTAAAGATTACTTAATAAAATGAAAACTAATGTGTTAAAACAGTTTCAATAAAACCTATATGGCTTTACATATAAGTTTCAGCCTACTTGTAAACACTGTTAAGAAAAAATTAACTTTTGGAATTATTAATATATTGAAGATTTAATATGGTACTTGGTAAGGTACCATTAGGTATCTAAATATCTAGCCCAATAAAAATATAACAGGTATCGGGAATCTATACATTTGGATAAAATCGGAATTGTTAAAAATATTGATAGCTATCGTCTTATCACTAGTAGTAGTGTACCACGTGGTAGAGTAGTAGTGAACCACGTGGTAGAGTAGAAGTGAACCACGTGGTAGAGTAGTAGTGCACCACGTGGTAGAGTAGTAGTGCACCACGTGGTAGAGTAGTAGTGCACCACGTGGTAGAGTAGTAGTGCACCACGTGGTAGAGTAGTAGTGCACCACGTGGTAGAGTAGTAGTGAACCACGTGGTAGAGTAGTAGTGAACCACGTGGTAGAGTAATAGTGAACCACGTGGTAGAGTAATAGTGAACCACGTGGTAGAGTAATAGTGAACCACGTGGTAGAGTAATAGTGAACCACGTGGTAGAGTAATAGTGTACCACGTGGTAGAGTAGTAGTGTACCACGTGGTAGAGTAGTAGTGTACCACGTGGTAGAGTAGTAGTGTACCACGTGGTAGAGTAGTAGTGTACCACGTGGTAGAGTAGTAGTGCACCATGTGGTAGAGTAGTAGTGCACCACGTGGTAGAGTAGTAGTGCACCACGTGGTAGAGTAGTAGTGCACCACGTGGTAGAGTAATAGTGAACCACGTGGTAGAGTAATAGTGTACCACGTGGTAGAGTAGTAGTGCACCATGTGGTAGAGTAGTAGTGCATCACGCGGTAGAGTAGTAGTGCACCACGTGGTAGAGTAGTAGTGCACCACGTGGTAGAGTAGTAGTGCACCACGTGGTAGAGTAGTAGTGCACCACGTGGTAGAGTAGTAGTGCACCACGTGGTAGAGTAGTAGTGCACCACGTGGTAGAGTAGTAGTGCACCACGTGGTAGAGTAGTAGTGCACCACGTGGTAGAGTAGTAGTGCACCACGTGGTAGAGTAGTAGTGCACCACGTGGTAGAGTAGTAGTGCACCACGTGGTAGAGTAGTAGTGCACCACGTGGTAGAGTAGTAGTGAACCACGTGGTAGAGTAGTAGTGCACCACGTGGTAGAGTAGTAGTGAACCACGTGCTACTCAATGCATTTCACTTTGCATCATTTGTCACACTCTTATCTCAGATGAAATTAACTAAGTGTGAATAATTTTTTAGACAGCAGAAACACTCACCAGCAAGCATCCTAGTCTGTCTGTTTCTAGCGAGGTTATCTTCACAGTTCATAAAGTCCTCAATTGAGGGGTTGTTCCAAACCTCACCAGAGTAGCAGGGAGAAACCTCAGCCTGAGGGAAAAGAACACAGCATTTAGTTTCTATCTCTTCTGCAGCAGGTGGTTAGAAACAAAAGAAAAGGGCATCCCGTAGTGATTATAACACTTTGAAACTTTACTAATTTGGTCTGGGGGTACACGCCAACTAATGTCACGTGACATAGTGTGTACAATATTATATGGTACACAGCTTCACTAGATAGGGATGACACAATTGAATATCATCTTAGGAAAAGAAATTACATAAATGAAGGTTTACATAATTGTTCAAAATCAAAGGGGGTGAAGTTTAACGTGTGACGTGACTGAAGTCCCTATTTTCTTATGAAAAGGAACAATTTTCCGTTTTACGGCTACGGTGTTGTTTAAATAACCAAGAACCAGTCTTCTTCATTGCTGATGGGGAGGAAAATGAAGAGGTGATGCTTACGGGCTTACCTAACACAAAAATAATATTAGAACTTAGTCACTTACAGTTGAAGAGGAATGTTTGTACAGCTCACCTCAGTGGCTTGGCGACCCATACAATAGAGTCTGGCGTTCTTCCAGGTAGCTCCTCGTTTCACATGCTTGTATTCACTCAGAAACCGATGCACTGGATCCCTCAAAAATGTTATGTAAAAATACCTGTAGAAAAACATTATGGAATACAGATAACAGTTGGATATTCTACCTCATCAATGAGAGAAATAAAGTAGATATGTGAAGGGAAAAATCACTGGTGATCTATATGAAACTAGTTGATGAAAATACTTTGAACTATATATAGAATATTTACCAGGTAGCTTCAAAATAATTGGGAGAATTTAATGATTTCAGTTTCTTATGAAGTTTGGAATTAATTCTTGTTTAATAGTAGGCAATTCTTACTTCCTGGCGACATCCTTGTCATCTATGGTGTCCATAGTCTCATCCACACAGTCTGTTAATTCTGTCCAGTCAGCATGCAGGCCGCACTGCCAGCCAGTACTGTAGCGTGAAAATAACCACGTCTCTGAAGAGTGAGGGCCTGGACGCAAGCAAGTGCAACGCTTACGAATTTTACTGAGAAGAAAAGAAAACTAATTTATAAACACATCAACAGTTCATCTTGAATGGAAAGCAATAATCTTTCTTAATTCATAATTTTACTTCAACTAATTTACATGAATTATAATAGAATAGGTATAGTAGATAATTAACTTAAATATTTGAATATCTAACACTGCAGAAAGATTATTCTTCAAGAACCCCGGTTGGTGAAGATCCCCAAAAAAAGCGAAAATGTTGGCATATAGCTAGCTACTATATATAACCTCAATGAAAGATTTGTGAATCCAGAATCATTATCAATTCTATGAAAGCAAAAGTCAGTTTTCGAAGGCATAAAAAATTCTAGCTAGAGAACAAAAAATCATAACCATTGCTCTTCATTTGACAGAATCAACTGATGAAGTCAAAACTTGTATATTGTGAAATGATCATCAAGATGAACAAAATCCCATTTCCCATCCAAGGTACAGATGAGACTTCAGCGATATGTTTACAACCAACTGTCATTAAAATGTTTAGAATGTTGAATTTAAAAAGTGAATATAAAAAACTATTCTTGAATATCATACAATATTCCCCTGATTAGTACCTGTGACATTGGCAACCCCGAGTAAGATCAAGATCTCTAACAAGGTGCTTGCCGAAAGTTGTACCGCCAGTTTTCTGTATGTGGAGAAACACCATCACATCATGACCAGATATATCAAACTGAAAATCGTGAGACACTACCTCTTCATAAGTGGGGTTGCTCTCAGACCTGAAATTATAAGATTCCTCAGTAAATTAAAGCTTGAATAGTGTTTATGATTATAAATTCCATATAATTTAGCTGTATATAAGTGTACAAAAACTCAATCAAACCTTGAAGATACTCCTAATGGACGGCCTGGTTGATCTGTTTCCAACAAAATCTTGTTAATAGAAGCAGGACTGTAACTGAAAAGATATTTGATCATAGGTTATTATCTCTTGAATTTCGGATGCTAAATACTAGCTAATAATAGTTAAATAGTTCAAGAATATCCATGGTTTCCATATGCTACTATTAGGGAGATTTAACATCTGATTCAACCGTTCAAGATTCTACCTTTGATGTCAAAAATAAAATTAATACAAGTTAATTAATTAATACAATAAAATTAATACACAAAGCTCATGAATACAGATAAACTACTCCATGAATGTGACTAAATGAGACAAGCACTGGTGGCTGCACTAACAGAAGAAGTAGATGAAAAGGTGATAGTAAATGAAGCCTACGAACATATCTAAGAACTCTAGTTGAAGTGCATAATCCTAGCAGTATCCTTTAAAACTGTAAAAAATGATGAACATGGTAAAATTTGAAAAAAAGACAATAATAAATCTGAATTACAACAGTTTGTGGCCAAAGGGATGCCTCCCCTTTTCTTCCATTCACAACAGACAGCTTTATGATACATCCCCTGAAGGCAAAACAATTACTCTTAATAATGAAAGTGCTTTCTTTCTTTGAGCAATTTTAGTCTTGTTATGGGGATCGTCCCCCCCCCCAAGATATTATTTTTTTAATATGTAGCTATCATAGAGCTTCGAAATTTTAATACATATTTAATATAACATTGAATAAAACATTCCTATCGTTCCTAGAAAAAATAATATTTTCTTCATAGAAAACGTGATTTTAGGGGTGCGCAAGAAATTATATCTCCTCCATCCATTTTTGACCTACTTTTATGATATGAGTATCATTGTATGCACAATATTTCACCGTGTACTTTCCTATTATCTCCCCGCAATTTCTATTTTAATGAAACAAATATTTTTTCCATGTATCGTGGATAAAAATTTTAATGAAACATATATATATAAATTAAAGAATATAAATTCATTGAAACCTGACTTTTTACAATTATTTTGGTAGATAAAATTCAGCAATATCTGAAAAAATTGCTTTAAATATATTATCACCATATAGCATATATATTTGGAGATGAGTGACGCCAAAGAAACTCTGATAGATATACATCTAGTTGTTCTAATATCTCTTGGTTAGTTACACATTTCTCTCGTTATAAATTTCAATGCATTTCTCTTCACTGTTAATTTCTCGAATAAGTGCCATAAAATTATCCATATGAACAAATGGGAGAAAGAGAATATATAGAAGTAGCTAACTGAGAAATAACTTGATCAGTAGCCACGATAGCTACATAGAAAAAATCATAATTTACAATAAGAAGTTGAAATAAGAAATTGCGGGGAGATAACAGGAAAGTACCTTTCATTGTTTGGAGAATGATATTGATATAACAATAAATGAGATAAATGAAAATTACCTAAAATTCGCAATGTTTCAAAAAGCTTCGAGATAAATATGGAAAAAAATCAAATCAACATTCAATGTAAATATGTATAATAATTACCTGGACTTAGCTGGAGTGGTACTAAGGGCACATACAGTTTCTGGACAATTGTAGCCAAGGTAGAGTATAACAACTACTCCAAAAACACATAACAAAAGAAGTAAGTAAAGACATTTCTTCATACGCTTTGACATCCAAGAGGTTTTAGAGGCATGCAAGATTCGGAAGTTGTTGTGATGGTGAATCAGTTCTTCATTTTGCTCATCAGCACTGTTACTAAGAAGAGGAAGGTGTGCATCTGTCTGGCATTCACTGTCAACTAATGGCATATTGTGACTTCAAACTATTGCATAGTAATAAATTGATAATAAAATCATATCAAGAAACACTTGTGAAGTCTGAAAATAAAGTTTAGAATTGAAGAAATAATCGCACTGCAATTATTTACCCCAAAAGTGCGAGGCAATTTACACCAATTCTCAGTAATAGTCTATCACATAGTTAATAGTTGATTAACTATTAATTAACAACAGATTAATTAATAAATAAAGAACCATAACAGATAAAAGGTTGAAATTTGGTACACATCATTATCGAAGTGATATCTTAAGATGGCGTAAGTATGAAGATTTACCTCGCTTAGTTTTTATACTAGATCAAAGTTTGCGGAAAAGTGCGATGGAATACCTCGGTTGACGCTAACCACTGGGATTGTGACAGGAAAACTCTAATCGTGCTCAAAAAATCACTGGTTAAAACTAAAATGGACTACGGTTACCAGTTCTATGGTTGTGCTAAGAGACAGATCTGAAAATTGTAGAGCCAATACAGAACTAATGTCTAAGAATATGCACTGGTCTTCTGCAGACCACACCTATAAATTGTTTAATTTCCTCCTCTGCAACTTTGCAGGAATAACAACAACTTGGATCATATCCAGGATTCCTAAAGCACTGTGAGTTACTCATTCTTAAAATGAAATTGCCCAAACCATCTAGACTTTCAAGTCTCCAATGGACTCCTTTTCTTCCTTGGGAAAGCTGTAGCCGGCAGACTTCTTTTCATTTTCCATCAATCCAAGAAACATTTCTAGTCCTCAAATTCATCTGGAAATGAAAGAAAGAGAATATCAATAAAGAGAATATCCTGATACAGTATTAATACATACTGATGGATCAAAAACAGGTTCTACAGTTGGGTGCACAGACCTTGCGCTTATGTAATTCCAGAAAAGAATGTTGAAAAACAAATTAGTCTACATGCAGGAGTTTCTATATTGATAGCAGAATTAACAGCAATAATCTTGGCTCTTCAATATTGCAAAGATAATCAGGGAAGCATGTACACAATCTACACAGATTCAATGTCCTCACTGGAACTTCTATCTGGTAAAAACATTAAAACTTACAATGACACGAACGTGTGCCGTTCGTTATTTTCATGATCTCGCATTCTAATAGTAGGTAGTGATGGTGAGACAAGTATGTAGTGTAAAGGTACTAGCATTTTTACAGTCAATTAGTACCATTCTAGATAACAAAAGTATGAATTTGCTTATAAACAATTGGAACATGGATGGAGTTTTCTATGCACAGTTTATACATAGGGTGAACTTGCGCACTGCGCAGTTTCACATTGGGTGTACTTGCAAGTACACCCGGTGAGTGCGCAAATTCACCCGGTTTTCACCACGATCTTTGCGCACAGTTTTTCGATGATAACTTTTTTATTGAACTCAAAGAGTTAAAACTTGGTGCGCACCTAGGTTTACCCTTCATCTATCTGCACACAAAAAATCAGATTGCTGACTTCTCCAGTTTTTTCGTAAAATCAAAGTATGCGGAAAATGCGCAAAGCCACCCGGTCCGACGCTATTTACAGATTTTTCAACATATTTCATCCCTCAAAGGTCACCAATAAACTGGCAACTTTGTCCTCCATGGACCATACTTTTAAACATGGTATTTCACCCCTCAAAAGTCGCCAATATACTGGCGATTTTGTCCATACTTTAAAACATGGTCAATTAGATGCATAAACTAACAAAATCCATATCATTCAAACGCACAACAATCGATTGTCACAATTGATGGTTGCTCTATTAGCTAAATGTAAAAATTAGATGCATAAACTAACAAAATCCATATCATTCAAACGCGCAACAATCGACTGATGGTTGCCTTATTAAATATAAAAAAAGTATTTTTCCATTAAAAACAAAACAATTAATTAAATGCATAAACTAAGAAAATCTGTATCATTCGAAAGCTCAGAAATTGATTGATGGTTGCGCTATCGATTGATATCCACGATAAACTGTGCCAATTTGATGTACAAACTAAAAAAATCGTATCATTCGAACGCGCAGCAATCGATCGATGGTTGCGCTCCAGTCTGTACTTGGTGCACAAAATTCCACTGACTTTTTGAAAAAGCAGAAAAAATTCACCATAAATTTCCAGTAATTTAGCTAATCCACCAAAAATTAATGGTAACATTGGAATAATTAGCTAGAAATCCACCGACTTTGCCAGAATATTAAAATTCCACTGACATGTCGGTGGAATTTACCATGAAATACAGACTGGGTTGCGTTATCGATTGATGGCTGCGCAAACTATTGATCAATAGATTGCTCAGCAAAATTGGTCGATATGGCAGATCACTCAAAAACGCGTGGCATAACTATACATATGTAGTTAGAGAATATTAAGATGAAATTTTTCCAATTGAATTAAAAAATCTGTAATTATATTTAACATTAAAATTTAGAACTATTGCAGATACAACAGGTTGGTACAATGAACTCATTTTGTTGGGACAACCAGGGACAAAATTAGTTTTTGCAAAATTCAGAGTAAGGTACTGCACTCTAGTGTAGTTACATCACCCGTAAACAGGTATCAGAGGTACATTTGGCCTCCAACTTTTCTATTTGGGAAGCTATGAAATTTGAACTTATATGATGTTTGAACTATACTAATATGGATAATATGATTAATATCCAGAAAAATATCGTAAATTAATTGAAATTTTAATTTGTAATAAGCAAAACCAACTTCGAAAAATAATGTACCTGAGACACCTGATCGGGTGTCATAGGTACATTTGCTTTTTATTTCTGATAAATATACTGATATATGTATATCGAATCTTGAGACGTGCCGTCCCCCGAACCCCCCTGCCAGGTCATTAAGCAATCATGAGGTTTTTATGGTGCGTTCGCGATCCCGTGCTTCCTTTTCTCTTTTTCCAGATCCTCCCAGTTTCATCTCTATCTACAACTTTTCCCCCTTAATTCCCCCCTCCACTCCTATCTCCTGTACTCCAATACTTGCTATTTCAACCTTCAATTTCTCCACTTCCTCCCTCACTTTCTCTCCCTGGTTCACCCAGTCTGCGAAGAGTGTCAAATCTGTCACCAAGATTTTATATTTCAGGACAATTAGTCTCCAAAAAATTTCAAAATTGTCTCCAAAATGACCAAATTTCTTCAAAATATCTCCAATAATAACATGTAAACATAGGAATTAATTAGAAAATAGTCACCAAGATCTTGTTTTGATGAATTTTCCCTCAAATATAGTCTCCAAAGATCTTTGGCAACATGGACGTGCTTTGCAGACTTGTGGTTCACCACCTCCGCCCTACTTCCCAATGGGAAGTTCCCATGGAGTTCCTTAAGTCATCTATTTCTCTTTTATTTCTATTCCATCCACCGCTGCACTTCTTTTTTACCTCCTCGATCACGCTTCTGATATTATCTATTTCTTTGATATTTCCTCTCTCCGCTCCCTCTCCCTGACTTCCTACTGAGTTCCTACTTTCTATAACCCTCTTCAAGTTGAAGAAGGTTATAGAAAGTATAGAAAATTGAGTGATCTCATGAGACTTGAATGAGTAAATAACCTGACAGAACATGGCTACAGATTAGATACCCTACTTACCTACCTAAGTTCTAGCTAATAAAAACCTGCTTATTGACAAAGACTTCATATAAATAATGCTAAGGCTTCCCATATTTTCAATTGTGTTGGAATTAAGATTGCATTGTATTTTTCTCCCCCAATATCTTGCATATAAATCATGAACTTGTAGTGGTTCAAAATACACGACTCAATTTTTTAAACTTAACTCAATTTTCACAATGTGTACCCTATTTCTACAACTGGTTTCACCTTAGACAATATCAATTACTATACACAGTTATTCAGATTCTCAATTGAATTGGATATAGAAGCTATAATGTAAACATGTAATTTACAGTAGCTATTAGCTAACTCATTTGACTGCTGTTTTTAGCATATTTAGTCAATGTATAAACTGGTTAAGAAATCTGACTACCTATGATAATACGAGTAATAATCAACAAATTTAATGAAAGTTAATCCATGCCTCTTATTTCAGGAATTAACCAAAGAGACCTAGATCAGATGGCTGAGGAAAGTGTCCCACTCCCATCTTCATCAAAGACTCAAGGTACCAAATTTTAAGCATTTATCCTCTTTATATATCCATAAATGATTGAATATCCATTCCTTCATTGAACCAACATGATTTAAACTTATGTTTCCATCAGGTATTTTTATGAAAAGAGTTTTTTCTCTTCAAAAAAGGACACTTTTAAGGAGCCAGTGTTATTTTGCATGGAGTGTTAAAAAAATGAAAAAAAGTCCACATCTATACAGCTTATCCAGGAATAATCAAAGCACCAAAGAGAATCATCGCAAGAGTCAGCATTCAAATTTAAGCAAATCGATAAAGCTTAGGTTTTTGAGGCCTAGGGAAGTAGAAGCCAAACCTTTATTAGATAGCTACTTGGAAAAAATTTATAGAGGGTGGTTCATGGAGTGTTAAACCTGTAAGTATCATTCAAGTGTTAGCTTTTTATATTAGCTTAAATCCAATTTAAAGAAAATGGAAATAGAAAGATGTCATAAGTCTCTAATATAAAAACCTGTTCATTTCACAGAATTCACGCTTAATCAAGGGTGCTGAAGGTTCGTCTGAACCTTCAACCTCGAGCAAAGCTGAACAAGCTATATCTAAGAAGAGAACCGTTGAGTGTTTGCAGCAAGTAAAGGACTCTGATAATGAGGTTCTAGATTCTTCCCTCTCAACAAACCTGAGCACCACACAGGAGAAGCATCACAAATCATTGTTGGATGATTCGATTCTTAAAAGGACTAGACATGTAAGTACTGTCTGCGTTGATCATATGTCATAATATGATTATTATCTTTAGATTACCTTTTTGTATGATTAAGTATATTATACGAGAGAATTATGGGGATTATCTGTCAGAAGTTTCAGTAAATTTAACCTAGGTTTAACTTTAAAAGATTAAATATCATTATTTCATAATAACTAGGAACCTCAGTTTCTGCCCTCTGTTGAAACTTCACCCGTAGGTGTCCTGCCTACGGCAGTTGAAACTTCACCCGTAGGTGTCCTGCCTACGGCAGTTGAAACTTCACCCGGAGGTGTCCTGCCTACGGCAGTTGAAACTTCACCCGGAGGTGTTCTGCCTATGGCTGTTGGAACTTCACCCGGAGGTGTCCTGCCTACGGCAGTTGAAACTTCATCCAAGAAGGATCAGTGTCGTGACTCCGAACAATCTCCTCTGACCGGAGTAAGTTACTCAATTTGTTTTTCAAGTACATACTATAAAATGTAGTTACTAAAAGTAGTCTTGATTATTTACACAATTTTTTTCTGTTGAAATATACACTTTTTCATAAAGATCTTCATTTTTTTCAGGGCCCGAAGTTTGGTGTACCCTCTTCTGCCCCACTAGACCTGCCAAATGGTTCTCGAAACTTGCCATCTGTTTCTTCTTGGTCTGAAGTTCAAGTACGTGCATTTAGTGTAATAACTAGTTTTCAGTAGTGTAAGAATATATTATAATTAAAATCACTGTGCAGCCATGCCAAATTGATGTTTATTAATGTTAATTTCAGGTCCGTAATCCACTAGTCAAGACAATTGGAGAAGATGTCAGTGCCCTGAAATTAATGATGGTCTCTCTCATAAAATCCAAAATCCAGAAGATTACTCATGAGATTCAATCTGAAGTTTTAGATTGGACTAAAATGAAGAACCTAAGGGAAGTTTCATCTGGTACTGACATCTTCTATCTTGAAAAGAGACTAGACTTCACGTACATCATCTGCAAGGCATGCAACACTTTCTCCAAATTTGTTGATGGACAATACCTCAAGAGGATGAAGCGGCACGACACCTTCGCCTTAGGACTCAAAATCAGAAAAGAAAATGAGTCTGCCTTCTTAGCTGGTGAAGGAAAAGCTGGGAATTTATTCAAACATAGACTGAAGAAGCACTATGAAGGTTGCGAGGATTCTCTGATTGATATCCACTGCAATGGACTCAAGATGTTGAAAACAGCCAGTGCAGAAGAATCAAGAAAATTCAAGATTCATCGAAGGATCTTGAAATGCTGTTTGAAAACTAGCTATCAAGAGCAAGAGTGCTGCAGAGACAATTGAATTACATTTGGAGAATACCACAGTGAAGGCATTGATGTTGGTAATATTCAGAACTCTAGGAAAAACTTTCCTGATCTTCTAAGTAGTTTAGTGGAAGCTCTAGATGCAACTCTTAATGCAGATCTGTCAACCGTTCTACCTTCAACAGGATTACCTCCACATATTTGTCTCACTTACGACAAATCAACACCTCACAGAGAAGACCAATCAAGCTATTATTGCCATATCCAATGACAAAGGGAAACGGCAGGCATACTTTCTTGATGCTCCATTTGTCTACTCTAAGGAAGAAGGAGAAACTACAGTATCTGGAGGTCAATCTGAAAGTCTCTCCTCGCAGATTTTAAAGACTTTTGAAAAAACCTTACCGTGGTCTCAGAAGTCCTACGTTGTTGGTACTGTGGCAGATGGGTAGTATCAAATTTAGAAGTTTGCTAAGGCCTTCAAGGAAGATTTTTCATGACGGACAGTGACTTCAATTTTATACAGTGGGATGCTTCCCACTGCTTAGAACTTGCTGTTAAGAAATTGACACAATCAGCCATTTATGAAGAGGACTCTGGAAAGGTCTGCTATGTTCCACACGAAGATGTCATTGGGTAAGCTGCACAGCATTTTTCAGAGCAGTGAAGACAAAGTACGCTACACCAAAAGTCTCTCAACCACCAGGTTCGTCACCAGTTCAATAAAGAGCTTGAAGTCAATCATCCAATCTTACAAATCTTACGTGACAGCTATGTATGATTTTGGAGGACTAAGAAGATGGATGTACTGATGTGAGCTACAGCAGAGAGGAGCCAATGATTGGAGGCTTTGACTTTGTTCTAGACATGCTCTTCATAGTGGATCTCACCAAACCTTTTATAGACTTGATGGTCCAGTCTCAAGACTTCCAAACTCCATGCTGGAAGATGGTCCCAAGAGTGCAGAGAACCATGGAAGTGCTGAAGGAGATGGAAGTCACTTTAGAGGAGCTGTGTCCAACTGGTCCATGGAATGTAAATCCACGTCTGTTCCCTCACATACATGAACATGGATAATAAAAGTTTTCAAGGAGTTCCTTTGGTGGATGGGTGGCTTCTTGATGACACTGTTAAAACATCCAAGAACAAACCTGTTGGCTGGAGAATGAAGCAGGTTGGTGATGTGCATAGTGATATGCTTCATTTCATCAAGGACCTGCAGAAAGAATTGGAAGGAAGACTAGAGTCATGTGTAACTGGAGTCATTAAATCGTTACACCATGCTCTAGATCTAAGTCTTCTCCTTCAAAATTCTTCAGACCAATGGTCCAGCACCCTGAAAGAGCCTACCTTGAGCATCTCCAGCAATCTTCCACATATTGTCGGACATATTAGTGAAGGGGCTGATGAAGTCTATTACACAGTCATTTCGGCTTTCAAATAGTTGGTGTGGTCAGAAGAAAAAGATGTAGCATCTATCAGAGTCCAAGTTTTTTCTACGTCAAATCAATCATCTGACATCCCGAATGGTTCTGCCATCTCTCTCTTACTTCAGCGACCTGTTAAAGTTTCCTTCAGGCAAACTGATGCTCTCATCTGCAACTTCACCTATTCAGATGATGTGACTTGCTCTTTTCTATTCAATGAAGAGATCTTCTCAAATATGTTGTATACAGACAGTATAGTATACACAAGATTTGGGAAGACTTTCTGTCTCTTGTATGACATTGGATGGTGCAAGGGAGGATCAGAGGCTATAGTGGAAAGTCTCTACTCGGTTATGAAATCCCAGAAGATGCCTAGAGGTCAGAGTAATTCAACTTTGGTTGATAGAACTAAAGTTGATTGGCACTATCCCAAGAGTACGATTTCAATCCCGGAGCTACTTGATAGTGCCACTTTGCTCTACAGCAGCAAGAAGAGTGATCCTTTCATGAAGACAAGGGGGGCTTTGGCAACACGTCAAAAGTAGTCCAAAGAATTGGATCAGACACTGGAAGGATTCCAATACCTTCTTAAGAGTTTTACTATAGTCATAATAATTTGATACTTTTCCTCATGTATTAGCTATAGTTTTGTAGTATATTTAGTCTTTAATTATGTTGGTATGAAATTTTGTAATTATGTTATACCTGTTTAGTTTCTTATTATATTGCATTCAATTTTGCATCAAATGATGTATATTTTTTCTTGAACTCACGGTTTAGAAGACTAACCCCACCTGATTTCATTATCACCTTTTAAGTTTGTAGGAGCTTCATTCATTTTAGTTAATTAATTCTTAGGGTATTTAATAGTTATTCATTGCTTTATATTTAGATGTTTATATATGTATTTTTTTGAACAAACAGTGATATAAACTGTGATATTAGACTTAAAAAGGGTTAAGTTTACTTGAAAAAAATCTAATTTTTCTAATATATTTAGTACAAATATTAATTGTGGCATAGTTTTGTGTAATTCCATTCCATTAAATCATGTTTACTTGGAACTAGTCACTTCCAGAGTTTTGTATATTTATTTATTTCTCCATTGCATTTAACAACTGTTTTTATTCATTTGTTTCATTAAGTGAAAAATATTAAGTGCTCCCATAAAGTATACTGAAGTACACAAAATAATTAATAAATTTCAAGTAAAAGGCTGTAAAATTAATGATATCCCAGTTTTCATATATAAGAAACTTAGTCCGATTATATCATTTTTTATTGCTGATCTCTTTAATGAATCAATTCGCTCAGGTGTTTTTCCTGATGTACTGAAAACTGTTAGAGTGGTCCCAGTATATAAAAGTGGTAGGAAAAGCTGCATCAAAAATTATAGACCTATTTCTACACTTTCTACGCTAAATAAGATATTTGAAAAACTAATGCATGTTCGACTTGTAAAATATCTTGATAAATTTTCTTTGATAACGAACTGTCAATAAGGCTTTAAAGGTAATTCTTGCACTGTGGATGCTATCAGAAAATATTTAGATGATGTTTTCAGCTCTATTGATAATAAAGAATATACAGCATCAGTGTTCTAGGACCTATCAAAAGCCTTTGATACCGTAGAGCAAAGTATTCTATTAGGTAGGATTAGTTGTATGGGTATCAGAGGTCCTATTCATAAATGGTATGAATCCTACCTATCCAACCGACAACAGTTTGTTTCAATTAATGATTGCAATTCGGAAATTTCAAATGTTAATTGCGGGGTCCCACAGGGATCCATTTTAGCTCCAACTCTATTCAATATATATATTAACGATATGCATGAATGTTGTAACTTGAATATTATACAATATGCTGATGACACAACTGTATATTCCTCTGGACGCAACTTGGTAGACCTCATGGGGCAGGTTAACAGTCAGTTGGTTAAAATAGATGATTTGATAACCGCTAATTACTTAGTATTGAACGCTGCTAAATCCAGTCTCATGTTAGTTTCTAAACGTGCTGCTGACTTTGTACCCGATGTTGTGGTTAGGGGCGTGAATCTTAGTGTCTCTAACTCACTAAAATTTCTTAGTGTTACAGTGGATTCTAATTTAAACTTTTCATTGCATGGCGCTAGTTGTTTCTAAACTATCGAGAGGTTTGGGGGTGCTTTGTAAGCTCTCATTCTATGCCCCTCCTTCTGTTATGCTCACAATTTACTACTCTCTCTTTTTTTCTCATCTGAGGAATAGGGGAATTCTAAGATTCCCCTATATATTTAAATATTTCTGTTCAGTTAAGATATTTTTGATTTAAGCGAACAATGTCAACAATAGTACAATTATAATGCTGAAATATCTAATTCCATTTTCATCCTAAGTTCTGTTTTATAGGTCAATACTGCCCAAATAGCCAAGAGCTACCAATGGGCTTGATTCGCTCTTCACAAGATTGTATTTTTTTTACTTGTGTATTACTATGTATTATTTTTGAATTTTGAATATATATTATTTTTTTGTGTTTTCATTATGTATTATTTGTCTGATTTTGTATTTTTTTTATTAATTTTTATTATTTTTGCTTATCTGATTATGTATTATTTTGTTATTTGATTATGTATTATCTCATATTGTATTCTATTTTCTTGTTTTTTTTTTCTTGTGAGAGTGTATCAATAAACTATATTAATATATTATTATTATTATATTATGTGATATTTTTCATATTTGCATAATATATCCTAGTAAATGTTTTCTATTGTTTCATTTTTGAATTATTTTCTCTCTTTCAACTCATGAAGTTGAAATATTTATTTAAATAAATGGTATTAATAGAACTTTCTTTTCATGTACCCAGGGACTCTTTATGATGAAAGAGAAGGGGAGTGGTGTCCCTTGGGACCCCCAACTGTTTTAATGAATGTAGCTATTCCGTGAATATATTATATTTTGACCTATAGGCTATTATTTTATAATTGGTAACAATTCGTGAGAAATCTAGATTTACCTTGCTGATACTCCGCATGAAATTAGAGATCCAGAAAATAGATTCTGCAGGAGTAGAGCAAAAACTAATTCCACTGTTGGCAATACCTCTTTTCCAGTATGGTCTTCAGCTCTTCTATTTGTTTCTTCTCCATGCAGGACCATGCTGATCTTCTCATCACATTCTCTCCTCATCTTATTCATAGCTTTCTCCATACTGTCTAGCATTTCCTTCCTCATATTCACCAGTAATTCCTCAGTCATCTTCCAATACCTTTCCTCCACTCCCCCAAATTCCTCCACCATCCTACTAATCTCTTGTTTTAGGTCCCTATTCTTCTTGTTCATTTCCACAATTTTCATCTTATATTACTTATTCTCATCTTTCATTTAGAGTGGTCATTTTTTCATTTAGAGTGGTCAGGGATGGAAATCCCTAACCACACTAATTTGCCAGTCTGTATTTGGTGCACAAAATTCCAGACTTTTTGAAAAAGCTGAGAAAATCCACCATAAATTTCCAGTAATTTGGCTGATCCACCAACATTTTGCCCATTTTTCCACCCAAAATTAATGGTAACATAGGAATAAATAGTTAAATATCCACAGACTTTGTCAGAATATTATTTTCAATGAAAAAAAATTTCACCGACAAGTTGGTGGAATTTACCATGAAATAGGGTCAAGCAGGTAAATTGCGGCCCATTAAATAACTATGGCCTCTAACAAGTTAACAACAGAAACGTCATAGCTTCAAAACACACGTTAGAAACAAAGTAATAAATTATAGCATGCACTGCGCTTATTATGATAGCTATGCAACATTTTAATGTAATTTCGGTTCAGAATGCTTTAGAGACCGTCTTGAGAGGGCCGCAATTGAAAATTAAAGGGCCGCAATTTACCTGCGTGACCCTACAGTCTGGCTAATTTGTAAAGGCACTTAACATAAACTCTAACAGTCCAACACTTAACTCTAACTGAATATGCACTTAAACTTGACACTATGATTAAATTGATTATGCTAGATTACAATTAGGACTAGGTTACTCCCTTAAACAATAGACAGGCACTTAACATTAAACTTGCACTTATTATCTTCTTGTACACGATCACATCTTAATTAAGTTCCTTCAATATCACTTTATATCACGAGAGAGAGTCCCATGTTTCAGAGGCTGGATTCTGGAAAATTGTAAGCCAATTATTGAGCCAAAATTTCACTAAAAATCTGAGCCAAGCCAATTTGGCTCATTTTTAGAAGATTTCAAGCCAAAATTAACATGGGAACATAGGAAATAATTCAAAATTAAAGCTGCTATTAGAGATATCTGAAATTTGACAATTTCAAATCTAAGCCAAATAATTGGCTTTAACTGACATACTCTGTAACATGGAACGAGAGCAAGGAGACACAGCACGAGGTCTGACGAGGTTCCTCATGTAAATATTTTCATGTAAATATATAATACATGGAAACATGAGAGGAAATTAAGTATTGTTTGCACAGAATATGTTAAAAATGTCCCATATTCTGCAAACTGGGTTTTAGGTAAACTTGTAAACTTGAAACTTGTAATCTGGAGTATAGCTCTGTATAATAGCACTCCTTTAAAGATTATTCAGTTACTTTTATCTATATTAAGATTGCTGCTTGGCATCTGGACCAAGACAAAGTCAGGGTCCAAACAAGAAATTTGCTGTTCCCTGAGTAAAAACAAAATAAAATTTATTTTTCCTTATACAAGTCAAAATCAGATAAAATTTACATGAATTCTTTAAAACTTTCTGGCAAAGACTCCCTGGTGATTTTTTCATTATCTATAGCTAAGTAAATTCCTATGACAACACAATACAAATAGCTTTGTAATACAAACTATGTACATATTAAAATTCAATAAAAGCTAGCGTCGGACCGGGTGGCTTTGCGCATTTTCCGCATACTTTGATTTTACAAAAAAACTAGAGAAGTCAGCAATCTGATTTTTCGTGTGCAGATAGATGAAGGGTAGACCTAGGTGCACACCAAGTTTCAACTCTTTAAGTTCAATAGAAAAAAAGTTATCATCGAAAAACTGTGCGCAAAGATCGTGGGGATAAACCGGGTGAATTTTGCGCAATTACCGGGTGTACTTGCGCACTGCGCAAATTCACCCAATGTGAAACTGCGCAGAGCGCAAGTTCATCCTATGTATAAACTGTGCATAGAAAATCTAACCCCGATATGCTAGGCAACTGCCGTGAATCTGCCCAATCTGCTGTGGAATTGCCGTGAGTCTGCTGTGGAATTGCCGTGAGTCTGCTGTGGAATTGCCCGGAGTCTGCTGTGGAATTGCCTGGAGTCTGCTGTGGAATTGCCGTGAGTCTGCTGTGGAATTGCCGTGAGTCTGCTGTGGAATTGCCGTGAGTCTGCTGTGGAATTGCCGTGAGTCTGCTGTGGAATTGCCCGGAGTCTGCTGTGGAATTGCCCGGAGTCTGCTGTGGTATTGCCGTGAGTCTGCTGTGGTATTGCCGTGAGTCTGCTGTGGTATTGCCGTGAGTCTGCTGTGGTATTGACGTGAGGCTGCTGTGGTATTGCCGTGAGTCTGCTGTGGTATTGACGTGAGGCTGCTGTGGAATTGCCGTGAGGCTGCTGTGGAATTTCCGTGAGTCTGCTGTGCAATTGCCGTGAGTCTGCTGTGCAATTGCCGTGAGTCTGCTGTGCAATTGCCGTGAGTCTGCTGTGCAATTGCCGTGAGTCTGCTGTGCAATTGCCGTGAGTCTGCTGTGCAATTGCCGTGAGTCTGCTGTGCAATTGCCGTGAGTCTGCTGTGCAATTGCCCGGAGTCTGCTGTGGAATTGCCCGGAGTCTGCTGTGGAATTGCCTGGAGTCTGCTGTGGTATTGCCGTGAGTCTGCTGTGGTATTGCCGTGAGTCTGCTGTGGTATTGCCGTGAGTCTGCTGTGGTATTGACGTGAGGCTGCTGTGGTATTGCCGTGAGGCTGCTGTGGAATTGCCGTGAGGCTGCTGTGCAATTGCCGTGAGTCTGCTGTGCAATTGCCGTGAGTCTGCTGTGCAATTGCCGTGAGTCTGCGGTGCAATTGCCGTGAGTCTGCGGTGCAATTGCCGTGAGTCTGCGGTGCAATTGCCGTGAGTCTGCTGTGCAATTGCCGTGAGACTGCTGTGGAATTGTCGTGAGACTGCTGTGGAATTGTCGTGAGACTGCTGTGGAATTGCCGTGAGACTGCTGTGGAATTGCCGTGAGACTGCTGTGGAATTGCCGTGAGACTGCTGTGGAATTGCCGTGAGACTGCTGTGGAATTGCCGTGAGACTGCTGTGGATTGCCGTGATATAGGAGTATCGGGGATGAATATCACAGGTTTGTTAATGAATAAGAGCTCTTTAACTTCTTTAATAAATGTGCGCAAGTCCACCGGTGAATTAAAATATTCCCAGGGTGATGTTGCGCATCTAGTATATTGGTTATATCTCAATAACTTATAATTATTATTAAAATCATCTTACATGACGTTAATCTGCAGTAAATTATGCGTATTCAACGTAAATTGCAATCAAATTGGAGCATAATTATCAACACTACAGCATAGTTCGCGGAGATTCGATTCTAGTCCAAAATAATTATTTTGCCATAAAAAACATAGGTCTCTGTTTGAACACTTAGTATCTATACTTAATCTCTTACAATTTTCGTGAAATTGATGCAATAGGGGGTTTAAGAGCTGCTCTTTCCAATGGTGTTGTCAGATTTAAAATATTTTCACGCATTCACCGTCAATTACCGACGCGCAACTTCACTCGGAATGTTGAAGTGCGCAAAGCCACCCGGTCTGACGCTATGTAGTAAAATTTAATAATGACTTTATTCCTACTTACCTAAAAATAATACATAGCTATGCTCTGAGTCTATGAATAAAATTAATTTGTAGGGCTAGCATGTTCCTAAACCACACCACCTCAAGCTGCTGAACCTGTCATCACACTAAAGTGATGAAGGACAGCACACTACCAAACCAAGCTGCTGAACCTGTCATCACACTAAAGTGATGAAGGACAGCACACTACCACACCAAGCTGCTGAACCTGTCATCACACTAAGGTGATGAAGGACAGCACAATACCATACCAAGCTGCTGAACCTATCATCACACTAAGGTGATGTAGGACAGCATGACTTCTTGAATCATCCATCATTAAGAATACTTTTTCTTTTTAACCATATTTTCCTTAGATACCTTTTAGACCTTTCAATATTTTCACATTCCTCAAATCCTAGTATACTTTGTATTGACATTCCATTTACAGCACACTCTTGTCTAATCTCTGTATAGCTTCAACACTCCAAAATAAAGTGTTCTAGTGTCTCATCTTCTACTTGACAAGTCTTGCATATGACATCTCCACCCTGGAACCTGCTCCTCCACCAGTCTGTATTTGGTGCATAAAATTCCACTGACTTTTGAAAAAGCTGAAAAAATCCACCATAAATTTTCAGTAATTTGGCTGATCCACCAACATTTTACCCATTTTCCCACTAAAAATTAATGGTAATATAGGAATAAATTAGCTAAAAATCCACCGACTTTGCTAGAATATTCTTTTAAAGGAGAAAAAATATCACCGACATGTCGGTGGAATTTACCATGAAATACAGACTGGCTCCTCCATTCCAGTTTGAGGCAATTTACTCTAGCTTTGAAAAGAAGCACAGACCCCAGGGTATTGTCATAGAATTTTTCTTCTTTCATTTCAGTCTTACAAGACCTGTAGATGCTCGGTGTACTTTTACTATTTAATTCCTCTTTCCATTCATTCAGAACCCACCTTTCAACACTTCTAGTTATATCTCCTTCACTTCTCCCAGTTAAATCACTCACTTGATCCATATTCATGATGTCCAAATATTGTAGCACTTTTCTACCATAAGGGTGTCTCTTATCAATAACAGCATTTAAAATGTCATTCAGTAATTTATTTTCACTTGTACATATATATATGTTTAATGTATTTCAGTTTACTCTTTACATCTTTTGAAATCACAGTTGCTGCACCAATATCTCCCCTCATGGCAACCAAAGGGGCATAACCTGGCGCACAGAGTATTTTCCTCCAGACTTCATTTTCACTTCTTTGAATTTTATCTAACTCTCTTTTGTTCCAACAACTTCCAAGTTATCACAGAACTGGCAAATATTAGACTAGGCATTGCAACCATCTCCCAGTATGTCTTGCCAATTAGTAACTTGTTACAGGCTCTTGAGATCACAAAATAGGTCATATTTGACAACTTTTTTGCTTCTTTTATTTTATTTTATTTTTGTTGCAGAAAAAGTCTTTAGATGTATTAATGTTTACTCCTAAGCATCTTATACAAGTTGTTACCTCAATACCTTCAATTTGCTGACACACAGACTGCAATCCATATAACAATAAATTGCTTTTATTTTTATTAACCTTTAATCCGACTTCTGCTGATGCTTTCTCCATACACTGTATCATTCTCCTCATTTGACCCTCACTCTGAGTTAGTAACAGACCATCATCTGCAAAGAGAAGGCAAGGGACACTGATATCTTCACTCCTAAAGCCTATCTTACTTTCTAGTATGCTTTCAATAATATGGTTAACAACCATTATAAAAATAAGTGGTGACCCAGTGCAGGGTTACACCCCTGTCTGATGCCACTGGAAATTTCCATATTTCCAATTTCCTCATTATTAAAATATATAGAGGTTTGGTCATGGTTGTACAACGGTACAGTTGGCAAATCACGTCTATAAGTAGAGGATCACATCTGTATTTGATTAGGGCTTCAAGTTTTCAACAATACATGATCTTCTTATGCTGTCAAAAGCCTTTTCGAAATCGATTGCACAAACATACAGAGGTTTTTTTAACATCCTACTTACATTGATGCAAAAAGAGAGAATGAAGAGGTTGTCCTCTAATCTTCGTCCCCTTGTGAAGCCATTCTGATAGGTACTAAATTGCCAGTCTGCAGAATGCGTCTCTTCTCCCGCAGAGATTTTAATTTGAGAGACAGTTACTCTCAGACTCTCAGTAGCAGATACAGAATCTCCCGCAGCTAAATTAATGGTAACATAGGAATTCATTCAAGATCTCCCGCAGAGATCTCCAATTTCTAAAATTCAATCAAAAACTTCCGCAGACCAGATTGCATTAGTTGTTGTCCAAGAGCCGCCATTTCACCAACAGGTTATTTGAAGAGCCGTGGGAATATCATATCTGAGCCGTGGGATAAAAACCGCGAGCCGTGGGTCATGGGATAAAAAATACGAGCCGTGGGATAAAAACTGCGAGCCGTGGGATAAAAACTGCGAGCCGTGGGATAAAAACTGCAAGCAGTCAGAAATAAAGCGAGCCGTGGTGGAAGGAGCAATTAGGGGAAGTGTGCTACTAATCGTCCACTCAAGCAGTCACCCTCAGTATTTAGAACATCCAACAGAAATTTGTTTATAAATATGAAAAATTCCATTCCTATCAGTATTACTAACCTTATACGAGACGACTACGAAGAAAAAGAAATTTCAAATACTTCTTTAAAAACAATAAGACTTGAAATATAAGATGATGTGATATTCATCAATAATCGTCCACTATTTTTAATAATCGACCTACAAAATTTTAATGATCGTCCATTACTTATTTATTAATCGTCTTTCTTACGTTTCAATAATCGTCTCCGTGCGATTATTGAAACAATAGCAGGGCGATTAATAAATAATATGTACTGCATAAGCTAATGTATATATTTCCTTTAAAGATCCCCTCCAAGCAAATTTTTTTATTGCTTAGTAGATCAACGAGGCTAATGTTTTTTTATCATTTTACTGCAAACCCCATAAAATTTGATTGCATATATTTATTTTATATGCTTTCAAAGATTTTTAGTATCCAAACTCTACAAAACCTACTTTACTTCCGACTTTCTAATTTTCAGTCTGAAGAAGAAGAATGTACACCATTTGTTTTGATTGTCAACTAGGTATTTGGTTTAATAAATCTATTTATTATTCGTTTGAATCGTTTTATGTTTAAATTTCGATAAACTTATTTTAGAAACGTTTTTATACTTTTAGAAACAATTAATATCTTAAAAGAAGACCAAAGACGCATTGTTTGTTTAAAAATCTAAATTTGATATCAAAACAAAGAGTGTACAATCTTCTTTCTCAGCGTCAGGTTGGAGATTCGCTCAATTGTTGCTCACAGATTAACTTTAAAAGCAAATATACTGAATATATATATACTGAACCGAATTGTATGCAGTTTGCGGAATAATGATCGTAGACCTTAGTTCTATAATATTATGTAATAAACTCATTTTTCCCGGAGCCTGGAGAGGACCTTTAAATTTAATAATTTTTAAGGTTACTCTTTTAATTGGGTTCCCAAATCAATTCAGAATAATTAAAGGAATATAAATAAATATTTGGTCAAAGAAACTCTCATATTTAAATGTCATAATAAATAGTTATACTTGATATTTATATGTAAAGTACATCGAAACTTATATTGTCAAATAAATAGTTCTCTAATAACGAATAAAATAAATAGATATTGATTAAGAATGTTCCCGACAATAAGATTTAAACAATATTATTTTTGTCTGGTCTATTTATGGAAATAAATTACTACCAATATTTACAATGAAAAACATCTATACCTACAATTAAATGAAAAATACCAACATAAAAAAAATCACTAAATAATCGATAATTAGTTTCCTGATATAAGTAATAACTATTTCCTAATGAAAATTTCCATCGATAATAATCAAAAGATACACTAAAATTTGACAATCAAAATAACAGATTATTTTTCATAATATGGTATTATTTTTATCACACTACACGATGAATTTGTTTTGAAGCTTATACCGATGAGTCTTTTAATAATAAGCAATCAAAAATTGCACTAGGTAAATTCACCGTAGATAAAAAGATAAACATATAACATCTTAACTTCAATAAATATTAAAATAAACAACATGATTAAATGGAAAACAATAAATAATATATACAGGTGCTAAATTAAATTGTGTCCTCATGCATGTTGCAAATAAAGTTGAAATCTTCATCGTTTGATGAATCGTAGCCTGATGCTAGCAAGAAATTTCTTGGAACACATGAAACATGCATTTTGCGATTACATTGATCACAATTTATCCACTTGATATTTGTTTTAGCTCGTTTATCAATGGAAAATTTTCCAGAGCAATAAGCACAGATCCAGTCACCTCCTTTAGCTCTCTGCTTTGCAGCCTTCTCTTCTAGATAAGCTCTATATTTAGAGGAGCTTATACACGATGGAAAGGGTTCTGTTGGATTTTTGTATTTCTTGTTAATTATAGGTCCAGTCCAAAACACGTGGTTAGCAAAAGATTTGGGTAATTTAGTCTTGGAAGTAGAAGGTGGATTATTATTTGTGTCTATTGAAATTTCAGGAGTTTCATTTATATCGAGTGGAATGACACATGACTCAGTGATACCTCTTGCGGTGGAAATTACAACATCTTCACATTCTTCAGTAACGGGATTATTCTCAGGTGATAAAATAGTAATGTCATCGTCATGGAGCTCAAATAGATTGTCACCCATTACAGGACTGTCTTCCAATTCGATGGGTGGGCACATAATGGTATATTCTTCATCCTCAACCACGACAGTGACTGTATCTACATTTTGTTCAGAGATAGAGTCTTCACCAGAATTAGACACATTTGATGAATTAAGAATTAAGTTGTTGGTATCTAGTTCATTTTCAATATTACCATTTGATTCATTTTCTTGAACTGTTATGTTATTAGTTAATATTTTCCATAGGTCTTCAACGGTGTACTCTTTGTATTTTTCTGAGTCATGGCCAAAATATTTTTGTATCACTAATTTCGTTAATGTGTGTGAATTTTCGTCAACAAAAAGAGAATCATTGGATGAGGTTTCAACCGATATTTCCTCGATATCAAAAGGTTCTTCCCGCACCTCCAAACACTTTGAGTAGTCTGGCTTATTAGGATTAAACGGGTAAATTCCAGTGGCAGAAAAACCGTTGATGACTGAGGATGGTTTAATCTTGGCGAGAACCTTTTTCAGGAGCGGTGCAACGTCTTGTTTGCGTACATTCACATTAGGATTTTCTCGCTGGAACTGGTGTACTTCTCGAGCCCAGTAAGCCTTCAAAGGTCTAAAAGGGCCGACATCTGCTGGCTGCAGGATATGTGTGGTATTTGGTGGTAATAAATACAGAATTACACCATTATTTTCGCATAGGAGAGAAGTCTGCAATGTCACGTGAGTTGAATGTCCATCAACAAACAGAAGAACTGGGGTTCTAATATTATTGTTCTTAATGTATGGGATGAAGGCATTCCCGAGGAATTCATACCAGCATTCAGATTTCATCCATCCATTCTCCGTCTTACCAATGAAATATCCATTAGGCACTGACCTTACAATATCGTCCGGTACTCTCTTATAAGGATAAATTATAGCAGGAGTGACAATATCACCATTTGCACAAAATGTTCCAACGAACGTTAATGTAGACTTTTCAGGACCAGGAGCCAGCTCGTAGACGTTTTTCCATCCTTTCAAACCAATTACCTTTCCAGTTGATGGACATAACTGAATATTTGTTTCATCACTATTAAATATACGTGATGGATCATCAAATATATCAGTAGCATTGATGAATTCCATTTCTTCTAATAGCTTAGCGAACCATGTCTTTATAGCAGTCTCTGTAACATTGGCCCTTGCCTTTGACACTCTTTCAGGGGTGCGAACAACAACTTCAGGATGTCTTTTACAGAAAGCCTTGGATAGAGAATATATTTTAGTAAACATTTTTTTTAATATAAAAATATATACCTATTCATTAAAAATGGTTACAGTAGAGATCGTCTATATTGAATGAGTTAGGATGTAGCCTGAATAGTGAACGGATTTTCTTTAGTCTACCATACAATAGGCTGAAGAGACTCTTGTTTTCTAAAACTGATGTCAATTCATCGCGGACAAAAGAAAATTAATTTAATATTAAGGCTGAATCCAAACTCATTCACTATAGAGGAGTTCTACTGTAAAATTAATTGCAAAGAAATAACTTACTGTGAACCAAGTTCTGCCAGGTCTACCGTTAACAAACGGTGTCTTCCTCTCTCCATTTGGATCATCCTTAATGTACATTTGTACAGTATTCAATACATCTTGGTAATGAGGCGGAAAACCACGTTTCAAACTCCTTCTAATCCATCCAACAATCGCTTTCTCTTCTTCTTTACTTAAAAATGGATCCCGACCCATTTTCCTTTCAATTGGAGTGCGTCCTCTCAATTTATCCAGCAGAGTTGATTTTGGTACCGAATACTTGTTGCAAGATTTTCTGATAGACATTCCATTTCTTACTTCTCTTATAGCAGCAAGCATTTGTATTTCAGTGTAGCTAAATTTAGGTCCTTTTTTTGATGGTGCCATTCTAATAATCTTTTCACACGATACCTTACCACTCACTCAATCACTAATAACTAATTCTCAGCTGCCAACTGGTTATCATTTTAAATATAAACTCTTAGGTATCTGATCGAAATATCGACCAACTTGGTGATACGATACTTGTTTTATATCTATTAATCGTGCACATTCGTATAATCGTCCTATGAAAATAATCTACTAATCGATCATTATCAATGATCGTCCGTTGATAAAAGTTAATAATCGACCAGATATTCAAATCGGTATAGAATGAAAAATATGCAATTTAAGCTGGACGAATTTTGAAATTAGAATTTAACATCCGGTTGTATACCTTACATCTTAAGCGTTATCATATACTCCAGTGAGAAATAAGATTATATGTATATGAAAAAATTAACCCCAATGTCAATAATCGTCCAACTGGTCGATTATCAAAAAGTGTCAATTTCGATATCTGATGCTCGTCCTCGCTTTACTAAAATAATTATTGTGTTTCTCACACTCTTTCGGTATTTTAAATGACCTTAGTATGTTTATAAATTAATTAGATATAAAAAAAAAACATTACTCAATTAATAGATACTAATAAACACCGAATGAAAGTTTTCGAGTCTTATCAGATTCAGAAGAAAAATTGTAAAAACCTGACAAAATGAACAATTTAATCAGATGGAGGCAGTAATAATTCAATTTTCGCGGTTAAAACTGATCCGTTTATTAGTTTTCAATTGAGAAGATTTCATTCTATACATTGTTGAAAATTGTGCTCTTCTACGCGGTAAATTATTCTTATTATTTAAAGTTATGTCAAGAGTGGACGATTAGTGGGTGGTGGTCGAACATTAGCACACTTACCCTACTACCCAGATTTAGTTACTTATTAACAGACTGGGAATATTTGATCAAGTGAAAATTCACATTTGATGAGCCGCAAAGTTTTGAAACTCCATATAAATGTCTTTTAGAAGACCGCGAGTTTTGAAAAAAATTCACATAGAATGCAATCTGGTCCGCAGAGAGTCTTGGAAAAATGTTCCATATTCTGCAGACTGGCTAAATTGGTTATTTGTAGAAAGGTGATCCATCAATTTTTCCTTGCATAAGCCATAATGCATAAAGACATATATATTTTATAAGATGAATCAGTCAGGGCAATAGGTCTAAGATCCTTTATCATTGGTTTTTTCTTTTTTGGAATGAGAACTGTCTTTGACATTTTCCACTCTACAGTCCACTGGAGGACCTATTTGTTTCACATTATTGTAACAATCGGTGAGTGTGTTTACACATATCTCACTCTTGATCAGCCATTTGTACATTTCATTTTTTAGTCCATTAGGTCCACCCTTTTTACCATCTTTCAATTGACCTAATTGTTTCTTTACTTCTATTGTTGAGAATTCCATTTGCTGCATCCATTCCATTTTCGATGGATAATGCCAGTCTGCAGAAACTGGTTAAGTGTTCGTAGAGATCTCTTGTTCTGTTCGTAGCAAAATTAATGTAAATATAGGAATTAATTCAGAAGTGTTCGTAGCAAAATTAATGTAAATATAGGAATTAATTCAAAATTGTTCGGAGAGAATATCCCAAATATCTCACATATTCTGCAGACTGGGGATAATGTAGAAGCGGAGAAGCCTCACTTCGGTTCAATACTCTACTTGCCCTGTACCTCTCCAGTTCTTCATATGGGATCTTTCACCTCTTACAACTCTCCAAAGGAACTCCATAAAGCTGCCTACACGGCCCTACACCATCATAAGCTTGTTCTCTGAGTACCAGTATGTATGACTGTATGACTTGTCATCTGGAGTAATGCTCTGTACAATAGCACTCCCAAATAGAATCTAAGTCACTTTTATCTCAATTACCAATTGGCGTCTGGATTAAAACATAATCTCAACCCAGATAAGAAGATTGTTGTTTCATAATTAAAAAATTTTATTAATAAAAATTTAATAGTTGAAAAGATATTTTTCCTATTCAAACAATATTTACATAACACAAAGAAAATCAGAACTAAAGAGACTCCCCCACCCTACATAAAATATATAAAAACTAATTAAAAAAACTTCAATAAAACATTCTGCAACCAGACAGCCACTATGATATGGACACAATTATCTTATGTCATCCTTCCATGAGAAGGAGACAAAGAACATGTCCATAATCTAAAAGTAATTATATTTGTCTACTAATAAAATATTTCTTAAGAGCCTATCCAGCAAGCAGCAAGAATAACTCCTTGTCTAGCAAGGAGTACCTTACACTATACTGGCATCTCATCTTGGCTACCTAGAGTGTGTACTGGGACATAAAGACTGACTTACAAAAAGGGTTCTCTTCCACACAAGGTTTTCTTCCACACACACACAGTTCTCTTCCACATCTCTCATCCAGCCCAGAGCAGAGGTGGGGCATGTACTGGGAGAGAAAGACACCAATGGGTTCTCTTCTAAAGCACCCACCCCACTCCAAGCAGGAATCAAGCGTGTACTGAGAAACAAAGGACTAAGATAGAAAGGTTCGTCATTAAATAAAATTAAATTTAATGACCAGTTCGTCATTAAATAGTAGTAGTAGTAGTAGTAGTTTCAGTTTTTGAGAAGCCCGGTTTCAACCATGTAGCTTCTGTGCATTTCTATTTTTAGATATAGCTGATTCTTCTACAATTTTTCAAATATTCATTGATAAAAGGGTGGTTTATTAAAAACATATATATCTTATACAAAGTAACATATATTAACTAACTATTCTTATTTCTCACACTTAAACATTCATTTTACTTTTATACTTTGTCACACTCTTTCACATAGCTATTTACCTAATTATACAAATATTTTCATAGTTATATTTTCAAATGTCAAGATTAACATAAAGTTAAAAATATTAAATAATAATTATTAATTAATACTTTACAATTTGGTTTTAAACCAACAATTTATTTTATTTTATAGTTTAGAAATTTTATCTTAATTTCTATTTTATTTAGTAGCTATAGTTAGCTAATTTAACATACTGATTGGATTCAGAGTTTGAATTTGATTTGTTTCTCTTCGGAATAGAGTTCACATAACTTAATAATTTGTGTACTTAACCCTACTGGGATGAAAGACCAACTCTGATTTTCAGTTAGCCATGTAGATTCCTAGACTTTAATTGGATATGGATCTTTCAGCAGAATTGAAGATTCTCTTCGGTATTTTAATTACAATGCAATTGGATGCTGCAATTAAACCCTACTGGGATTCTGACTGACAGTGAAGTAACCAATGGATATGACCAGGAGGAACTCCTGAGCACAAGCTTACAAGGGTCCTGACAAACGATGGGTTCTCTTCGGTATTATTATTGCAATCTCACTGAAGATTGCAATAAAATCCTACTGGGAATCAGGTTCACCTCAAATCTTATGCCCAGAGTTTGCATTTATGTTTATTATAGACCATTAAATGCAAATTGACTTGGTTGATCTTGGATAGTAGTAGCTAGGCACTATACATTTTTACTAGCTTTACCACACATAGCAAAAATGGGGAAATCCTACCGGGCGTTCTTTTCAGACGGGGAAATGAGTCTTACTGGGAGGGTAGGGGAATCTTGACCCACCCAAGTGGGTCAAGCAAAACCGAACCATGTCAAGATTCCATTAATTGAAAGGATTTCAAAACTTTGCTTGACCCTTTATATGTATTCAGGACCTTTAGAAAGGCTTTCTTTTTGTTAAATGGATCCAATCTAAAAATTCAATATTCTTACTATATTGAATTTATTTTCCCACTTGAAATTAAGAATTTTTCCATTGCTCTTACAATGATGAACTGCTCAGGGGATGATAGGTCACCTCCACCTAATAGCAGCTTAACAGTTATTGGATTATTTATATTTGACAATGACAGTGTTTGTATCAATATGTTTCTGGAGATTATTAACAAAGGGCAAAAGAGTAAAAAATGTTCTACGTCTTCAACAGCTCCACATTGACAAAGGGGAGTTTGAGAGATTTGTATTCGGAACAAGTATTGTGCCAGACCAGCATGATCCGATCTCAGTCTTGCAAGAGCTGTTTCTATTTTGCGATTAGCATTGAAAGACCATGGCCAGGCACAAATGCTGTTCTTTATGCTGAAGTACTTTTCTCCCTTATGTCCTGTACGAACTATTTCAGTCCACTTTTGTATCCAGATTCTTTTAATATTTTTTTCTATCTCTTTATAAAAGTCTTCTTTTGGTATTCTTGTAAACATAGGGTTCTGGAACCTACATTTTGCCAAAGTATCTGCTTTTTCATTGCCTATAATACCTTTGTGGGCTGGGATCCAACACAATTGCACTCTGTCCCAGATTTTCAATAATGATTCAATAATACTATATGCTATATATCTGAAAGTCTTTATTTTTGCTGATTGTAGAAGCATTAGGGCTGACAATGAATCAGAAAATATAACAAATCTTGTATTTGAATTTTCGACACAATAATCCAAAGCTTTCTGTATTGCTATCATTTCAGCGGTTAGAACAGAGGCATTTTTCTTAAGAGCCAAATAATATTCTATTGATTGATCGGGAACAACATAAGCAGCAGATGTATGGAAATCTGTCTTTGATCCATCAGTATAAATTGCAGTGATATTGTGATAATCCTCTAGTAACATATCATTGAATTTTTGTTGTATAGCAGCATCACTTAAATTTTTTATGTTAATATGGAAACCAACAGTGATTCTCTCAGAGATATCAATCCAGGGTGGACATGGTGATCTATTTAAACAGGAGAGTCTGCTTGGATGAACCATCTGCCACTTTCCCAAAATTGAATCACATCTAGCAAAGAACCCATTATGGTGCGGATTACTGCGCTTGTAGTTTAGAAATGTTTCATAAGTAGATGAGGTTATATCTTTCTCTAATATACGACACAGATATCTTAGGCTTAGTGACTGTCTCCTAAGGTCCAAGGATGGGATGCAGCTTTCACTTTGTAGAACTGATATTGGTGTTGTTTTTCTAAGGCCAGTACTTATAGCCAGAGATTGATTCTGGATTACTTCCAAAGGATTTAAAAGGGTTCTGTTGGCTCCACTGTAGAATTGACAACCATAATCTAGCTTACTACGAACGAGGGTTTTATATAACATTAGAAGAGTTTTTTTATCAGCACCCCAGTGGTGATGTGAAATGGATTTTAGGAGAGTAATTCTCTTGTAACAATTAAATTTTAATTTGTTTATGTGCATGTGCCATTTTAGTTTTGGAGCATCGAGAGTGATTCCCAAAAATTTATAATTATCTACATATTCTATATCTGTCCCATTTATAAGTATTGGTTGAGGGGTTTCAAATGTATCATAGAAGTGCATGGCCTTTGTTTTTGAAGGGTTGAGCTGTTGGCCCCATTCTATACACCATTCCTGTATCAAATTTAATTGGTGTTGTAGGTTGCTGATAACTCTATTAATATCAATTCCTGATGCACATACCGCAATATCATCAGCAAATATTGTCATAGTGATATCCTGAGTTTTAGGTAAGTCAGACATTAGAGCATTGAACAAGAATGGGCTCAGAATTCCCCCTTGAGGGACTCCACTTTTAGATATTTCTACTTTTGACATTTTACCTCTATAGAGTGTCTGGAATTTTCTGTCCGACAAGTATGACTGTAGCCATCCCATAATTCTACCTGTAAATCCCATTTTTACTAGTTTGAAAAGGAGAGCAATATGATTTACTGTATCAAAAGCAGCGGAGAGATCCAAGAAGACTATGATACAGTGGTGGTTAATGGATATTGATCTTTTAATTTTGTGTTCTATGATGGCAATTTGATCATATGTTGAATTATTCTTCCTAAATCCTGTTTGAGATGGATGTAGCAATAGATTTCTTTCAACAAACCAATCCAATCTGTTATTAACCATCCTGCCTATAAGTTTCCCAATGCAAGATAGCATGGATATAGGTCTGTAGCTTTCTTTTTTCAAGGGGTCTTTTTTCGGTTTTAATATTGGAACAACCAGAGCAGTCTTCCAGTCATCCAGAACTTCTTCATTGATCCAACTTTTGTTTATTAATTTTATAAGAAAATCCAGATAGTTTATTGGTATATTCTTTAAAAAGTAGTTTTCAATATTATCCTGTCCTGGGCTTGTATTTCTTAGGAGACTTATTGCTTGGTTAACTTCATTCATTGTGAATTCATTGTTGTAGTCTTTGGAACTATCATTTATAATTGAAACTTGTATGTTTAAGTACATATCATTTAATTTAGTATTATTATAAGAGACATTAAACTTTGATTTAAAAAATGATGAAAAGATTTCAGTAATCTTTGATGGATCAGTGTACATATTGTTATTGTCATCTATTGCAGTATCTGGAATTTTATAGGTGTTTCTGATAGATTTTATCTGCCTCCATATATCTGTAATTGAGGAGTTTGATGTCAAAGTTGATGCATAATCCTCCCAAGACTTCTTCTTCTTTTCTTTAATATAGTTTTTTGCTTTGTTTTCTGCAATTCTAAGTTTCTGAATATTTTCTATCGATTGACATCGTTTTAGTCTATTTTTTGCAATTCTTCTTTTTGCTACTAGTTTTGAACACTCTTCATCCCACCAGGGTTTATTAAACTTGGGATTGTATTTTCCAGATGTTAATGGGATGTTGTATGATGAAGATTTGATTGAGTTGACAAATTTCTCATTGTTGTAGGAGAGTGACTTGTTCTCTTCCCACTCTATATCTGGAAGGCCTCTAGACCACTCATCCCATTTCACATCAGCAAGTTTATATCTCTTTCTTGTAGAAACTGACTGAATTTGTGGCTTCATATGAACAGTAATTAGTAGAGGAAGATGATCACTCCCTAAACAGGGACCTTGTTTTATATCTATATCAGATGCTAAGTTTGGGGATGAGAAGCACAAATCAAGAACTGATTGAGCTCCTGTGGCTGGGTTAATGTATGTAATTAATCTTGGAGGAGAATTCAGGGATATATTTTGGTAATTATGCAAAATTTCAGCAATTGCTCTACCTGATTCATTTGAATGTATACAAGGTAAAGACCACAGCTGATGATTCCCATTAAAATCCCCAACCAAAATAAAGTTATCCAATAGTTGGCTGAAGTATCCATTAAATTCTTCATAGCAGGTATTTCCGGTTGGATTGTAAATATTAATTATATGAAGATCCTTGTTAACAAGTTTTATTTTTATTGATTGGACTTCTAGATTTCCTGGTTGGGATTGCAGGTCTGAAGAGTAGCTTGGAATGTCAGATCTTACCAAAATTCCAACTCCTCCACCTCTCCCATGTTGTCTATGTTTCCAATACGCTTTATAATTTATGAAATTTGGAATCTTATCCTCTTGGAGCCAAGTCTCCGTGAAACATATTACATGTGGTTTATTTACATATAAATGAACTTTAACTTCACTCAATCGTGCATACAGACTTCTGCAATTAAATGAAACTATTTCAAGATTTTGAGATGCCATGGACAGACTTTGTGTTAACTATTTGACTTTGATTGGAGTTTACCTTGCTATTTATCTGCTTGAATGAGTTTAATAATTGATTTTTATTTAAAGGGATTCCAAAATGGGTTGATATTGCTGAGGTAATAGTAATACATTTCTTTTGGATGGAGTCAGATTTGTTTAATGTGTTTAAAATTTCAAAGAGAATCAAAGCTATTTTCTCAGCATGAACAGTTTCAGATTTTTGAAAAGCAACAGCAGTTGATTCTTCCTTGTCAGTTTGTGTTTTGGCTTCTCTTGTGATTAATGGTTGTTGGTTCCTTGGTTGAGGAGTTGAAGGTTGTCTCAGGTTTGTGTTACTAGCATCTTTTGTAAGTTTTGTTAAGGGTGTAACTTTTTCTTTTGTATTTTTAACCGAGATGGCAGCATCCCTATAGGAAAGATTTTGATATGCTTTTATATATTGCACTTTTTTTTCTTCCTGTATTTTTATACAACCTTTATAATTTGATGTGTGATTTTCACCACAATTTGCACATTTTCTTTTGTTTATATCTTCTCTATGTTGGCATTCCTTCAAGTTATGTTTCCCTGAACAAACCAAACAGACATCAGCATTCTTGCAGTATTTAGCCGAATGTCCAAACTGCTGGCATTTAAAACATTGCCACGGCCTCTCTATGAATGGAGTGACCTCAAATCTTTGATACATTATTGATAGATTTGTAGGTAGGGTTTCAAGCTGAAACCATATCTTCATAGTTTTTGTGATTCTGGTATTTTCACCTCTTCCCAGAATTAATCTCTCAACTTTTGTGTTTGTGAACCTCTGCTCTTCTAACAGTTCCATGATATCATTTGGGGAGATGGAATGATCAACTGGACCTATCATACCAATTTTAAATTTGTTTGACTGAGGAAGTGAACATTGGATTTTGAAATCTCCTAGTTTGTTGATTTTGAGTAGCTCATCAGTTTTAGAGGTGTTTCTAACCTTCAAAACTTGAATTTTACGTTGCATATTTGGTCTCGATTCGATGATTTGGGCATCTTTGAATGGGGATTGTTCAAGTAGTCGGAAAATTTTTAATGGATTTTTAAAGAATCCTTCTTTGATAGCATCCTCATCTGGCATAATAATGATAGTTTGATATACAAGGCTATCATTTCTTTCATTGCTCTCGCTCCTCTGAGAAAGATTTGAATTTGTGTCCTTTTCCTGGGACGACTGAGCGGTTCTACTTGTTTTCGGATCATTTACTGAATTTGTTTTTCCTGACTCTGTTAATTTTAAGTTAAGATACTCTGGACTGTTACTCTCACCTGAATTATCATCAAAATAATACTCCCTGTGTGGATTTTTTGCATTTTTGAATCCCTCAAATGCACCATTTTCTGAATCATCACTGTGATTTCTTATTCTTTTCATATTTCTTGTGTCATTTAACTCATCAGTGCAGGAATATAACGGTGACACTATACTAGGATTCAATGGGGATGGGGTTGGTAAGCTTGGGAATTCTGACTGACTAACATATTGGAAATTACTAAATGGTTGGTTATCACTCATTTGAATATCAAGAGATTTTTCTGAAATTGCTGACATATGAAAACTGGATGAGTTGGATAGGTTTGATTCTGGGGGTATGGTGTTGTTGTTATCAGAAGAATGGGAACTTGTGTCACTGTCTTGAGTATCTTCCATTTGGGTTTCTGGAATAATTTCTTGATCTGAATTATTCTGAATGTCTTTTTCAGAATTTGACTTGTTTTTGGATCCCTTCCCCTTGTTCTTTGCTTTCCCCATATTGGGAAGGTTATTTCTTTACAAAGAAAGAAAGAAAGAGTGAGAAAAAGAAAAGAAAAAAGTAGTACCGTCTAGGTAACTTTGGAGGATTTCAGTTCTCTAATTTGAACTTGAAACTTGAAAGTAGGTAGTTTTAGTACCTAATACTATACCTAGTTATGCTATAGTATATTTTAAGTTTGTTATATTATCTGTTTATTTCTATAACTATTTGATATACCATATATGGTAATTTAATAGTAATAGTAAACAAAAGAGAAACTGATCAGGACTTGGCGGTCTCAGCAAACCGTCGGACACCCTCCCGACTTAGAGCCGGTAGGGTAACCTTGGCTTTTAGAAGGAATTGTCAGGCGGTATACTCAATTGATACCACTGAAATCTGATATATAATATGCAAAGATGAAGCAATTCTAAGTAAGTTTTAGCAACGGTAAAGCGTTCACTAATACTCAATAGGATGCAGAGCTACGCATGTCTTATCAGTTCAACAATTCTTTATGCATCTAAATATCCCTAATTAGTGATATTAAATCCTAAACCACGGAATCGTACACACTGAAAGTGATTGCACGGGAACGCTAACCGAGAAACCGTACTTCGTACCTTGAAGGAACGTTCTTCGAGTTCTTCAGCACAGGAACGCACCATAATATAACAGAACCATAGCGAATCAAAAATGTACATAACAGAATTCTAAAACCGGAAATGTTACAGTTAGCATACGATTTTCAAGAAATAAAAATGATCTTTTTTAATTCAAATTTCAATCAATTGACGATATTTTCACATGATATTATCGGTATTGATATAGTTCAAACATTGTGATTAAGTTTAAACTTCATAGCTGCCCAAATAAAAAAGTTTAGAGGCCAAATGTACCTGTGACACCCAAATGCGGGTGTGAGAACTACGGGAAACGGACTATTCCCCACCGGACTTTTCCCCGCCTGGACTTTTCCCCGCCGGTCCTTTCCCCGTCAAATTTTCGTTTAAGTTTTAAACTCTGGAAGACAAATTCATATATCGATTTTTTAATTAATTTTAAAAATCGTTTTGACCAATAAACCTATTCCCAGTAAATAATGTGGCATGAGGCATCGAAATGACATCATCTGGATACAAGACTTTTCTCGAAATGAATTCGAAAATAGAGATAGAATCTGCTATCTGACACAGTTTTGGCTTCGATTCGAAGATGCCGTGTGTACCACTAGACGGCATCGACAATACGTGTATTTCGAAATGAAAAGACACAAATTATGCGTCGAATAGACGTTAATACAAAGAAGCAAATCTGTGCTACTGCCATAGGGAATCTGTATCGAACCAACGCCCGATTATATATCTAATATGCTTAGAACGATATCAATTCGATATCCACCAATGAGCAAATAAATTAAAAAATTAAAATTGTATCTTTTACTTTATTGCATATAATTTACTTAGGTTAAGTAATATCAGGGAAACAATAAACGAGGTCAATTTGAATTTTAGATGCAAAAACCGTCAAAATTTTGAGATTTGACAACGTTGCATAGGATAAGGACCGCCTTCTTGTAGTATTGAGAAAAGATGCCAATTAGTAAAAGTTTATGACTACTTAGAGGCCTATTACTGAATTAACTTTGAATATTGAAATATAGCGCGAATCAAACTATAGATCGTACTAATAAAAAAATTACATTTAGTTTAAAGATTATTTTAACTATCAGGCCTTCGACGAAATAATTATATTTATAAAAACTATTGCGCTAAACTATAACGATAGTCGTGTATTTCTCTTAATTTTTTCACATGGGAGTAACTACAGGAACAGTTATTTAAGAATTTTGTAATAGTGGTTTACCCACAGATTTCATCGTATATCAAATTCTAATGAAATAATAACTACATAGCGTAGCACAACACGAAAAACTGTTAGGCATCATTTGATATAATATCAATCGAATTTTCATGCACTAAATTATTGACGCAATAACTACCCGTTCCATACTATCAGTTAGTAAGATAAAAACTACCATCATTGAATTATTATTTGCAACAGTCGTATCTAAGAGAGAATGAATAATTTGATTTTTTTTTTGATGGGCAAGAACTAAGGTAAATACACAATATCTTAAGAAATATAGTATACTTTATTTATTAGATAAGGAATCTAATCTCATATACGAGGACAATAAGTGTGTAAGTTTTGTTTACGTTTATGTCACTTATAACTAGAGTGAGATTGCGAATGCATTGCAGCTCATTATTTCATATATTCTGTTCATTTGTGCCATTTTGCTAACATCTCCTACTAATTAAAGGTAAATAATATTGTATAAGTTAATAAGGAAAGTGAAACAACATTATTTATATTAATTATCATTTCATGTTCTTTTATAGCTAGCTGTGAGTAATAAACCACAAACTCCTTAGCCATAACTTTGAGTTGAGAATATTATTTAACTAGGTATTTTTTAGATGAATTATTCATGTTAAAAATGGTATTATTTGTTATTATAAGTAGTCTCATTCTTTCTCAGAATGAAGTTATCATCATTTCAATAAAGTAAAGGAATTGGAAATGACGAGTTTTCTTCAATATCCAATATGACAAACTAGATAATAGCTAGTAGGAAAAGATGCTCAATGTTCGACTATAGAAGTTAGGAAAGTTATAAAATAAATAAAATTATTTCAATAATGAGATATACTTTTATTTACTTTATACCCTTTCTATCTTAGGATAGGATTCTGAAACCGAACTATTTAGGTAATGGAGAAAAGTAGGTACTGTGAACCTACCTTTGTACCTCATAAAATATACCTAGTTAGGTAATTAAAATTCTGAAACTAGTTATTGTATATTATTTTATCTTATATTAATTAAAATAACTATAATTATGATAGTGATATGATTGATATCATGTTTTGAAACTAACTAGTTATTTTGTATTATTATATCTTGTAAAATTCATAAACCTAATACTTAGGTTTCTGAAGATAGGAAAGTTATAAAATAAATAAAATTATTTCAATAATGAGATATACTCCCAAAACTGAGAGAACTTTACGTTATTTGGTAACCAATCTTTCAAATTTCTCACGTAAAAATATGTTGTACAGGTTACCTAATTTACGGATTTGTCTCTTAATTGACGTTATTTCTAATTAAATTTTTCGTAACTTTTTTATTTGAATGAACTTTTTATTAATGAATGCGTTTAGATATTATGTATCGAAATAGAATTTTCCAAGCGTAAGTAACTAGTCAGCTGTAAGGGATGTTTTACCACCTACTTTTTCTTCCGTACGAATAACATAGGAATATTTCGCCGATAATCTAAGAAGGAACCCAAATCACTTCACTTTGGTGATCTAATCGGAGCGTCAGTTTGAAATAAGATTTTGTGAGCGAGGAGTGTCAGTGATGTGGGTATCTAACTAGAAAGTTATTAACGGTTTTATTTTCAGTACCTTGTTTATTATTTACTTCTGTGCATTAGATAGATACCTAAATAGTTATTAACAGTGCAGTAGGGCGAAGGTATCAAATCCCGGCCATTGCCGTATTCCGGCCTGGTAATTACGTAAACAATTGAAATAAGGAACAGAATAAAGTTGTAAAAATCTTATAGGAGAATTGAGAGGGATCCAATTTCGTTCACCTTGATTGGATGTTCATTTGGCTTAATTGGTTAATCAAAATTATTTATTTATCATTTAAAAAGCATATTGGGGATAATGAGAAATTTGTCTTAAGGATTCTTCGTTATATTAATTTTTTTTTTTAGCAAAAACATAAAAGAAATATTGAAAACGTATAAATGAAATGTTCCAATAATATTTCACATATTTTATTGTTGAATGAATCATTATATTCCATATATACATGAATGGTTGGATTGTGGAACTCCATAACTCATTTCCGGCCACTAGGCCGGATTATGGAATATTAACGACTAGATCATATGTCATTTCATAGAGTTACAGTAGGTAAAATGATAATATTGTGAACTCATTCCAATCAATCATCATATGATCTTTAATAAAATCAAAATCCGGCATATCAAAATATCTTCACCTAACAAATTTATGTAGTGGACGGTAAATGGGAGGCCGGATATTAGGATAGGCTGGTTTATGGGGAGCCGGATTATGAACAGGCTGGTTTATGGGGGACCAGATTATGAACAGGCTGGTTTATGGGGGGGCCGGATTATGAACAGGATGGTTTATGGGGGGCCAGATTATGAACAGGCTGGTTTATTGGGGGCCAGATTATGAACAGGCTGGTTTATGGGGGGCCGGATTATGAGTAGGCTGGTTTATGGGGGACCAAATTATGAACATGCCGGTTTATGGAGGGCAGAATATCAGACAGGCCGGCCCAGCCAACCTGTCCTAGTCGATTCGAAATCGGGTTGTGTTTAATTCGTTGGGCTGGTAGCGCATGTCGGTAATAGAAATGAAATGCACTTAAATTAGATATCTAACTGAATGTATCTAAATTATTTGACTGTTTAGAAATCTAATAAATTTCTACTGTCAGTTTCCAAAAATCTTCACTCTATGTAGTTAGCATCGTTTATTTTCTAATCAGAAATCGTTTAATGCGTATCAAAAACAACACCAGTATAAATAGTTATCTGTTATAACTTATATTATTGAATTCCGTTTTAGAATTATACCTAAAATTTCGCATGATTTATGGTAAATTCCGATATCTACCTAAATGTATTATATTACTGAATTACGTTCAAAATGTATTCATAATGCTCCGAATCCTGTGATATAAAAATCAATAATTTATCAAAATCTGATGTCAATTTCATTGCATATTCACTGTAAAAATATTCGAGTGTCTCAGAGTGGCTTATAATATCAAACCTGAATCAATGTAATATGCATCCAGGATGGCCGAGTCCCAGACACACCACTTCCCAGCAAACATAGTCCTGTCAATTATATTTCTAAAACGGTACCACGTGCTTTACATTTTTGATGACGAAAAATAGAAACAAAATAGATCATTCTGTATCATTCAGATACATTTTTAGATTACACTGAGAAAAATAAACAACTCTAATTGATGCACTCAGGTGTTTCGAGTTCACCTCAACTTCACCCTATGGCTTTGTCTCTAAAACGAGACCCTTAATTAGTGCATCAAACTTTAGTATTGATGCACTAAAGTGCATCAGTTCGATGCATTTAGTGTCTCAGCTATAATTTTGTTAAAATGATTAGGACATTATTCTCATCATTTTGGCAAAGGACAAAGTTAAATTTGAGACACTAAAGTGCATCGAACTGATACACTTTCGAGCCTAAGTGCATCCAAACTAGAGTTTGGTGCATTAAAGTGTCTCACTTTAGACAAAGCCATAGAACTCGAAACACCTGGGTGCATCAGAATTTCTCTGAGTGTAGCGATGCAACACTCAAATAAATAAAAAAGCAATATAAACGAAAGAGTTTTTTTTGGTATTGGCAATAGACGGCAAATACGATGTCAAATATATATCTATATTAGTATATTGAATATGTATCTCCAAAAGAACTATATAAATTATAATATCGAACTATATTTATTATTAGATTTTACTTTTATAGTGTAATGTACGTTTGGGGGCTTATCAATTTGATTAATGTTACACATTGTTATATACATTATATTAAATGGGAATAAATTAATTCAATTATTCCCATTTAATATGGATATAACAATGTGTAACACAATACACCCCAAACGTACATTGCACTCGCTATAAGTAATAAAGTGGAAGTTGGTAATAAACACAGTTCGATATTTTAACTTTCTTCCGGAAATATATCTTTAATTTAGATATGTATTTTATATCGAATTTTCTGTCTATTCCATTACTAAAAGGCTTTCGTTTATATCTCTTGTTTTCTTTCTTTGAGTGTTGCATCGATCGCTAATCTAAAAATGTATCTGAACGACAGATACATCGAAAATGGACATCGAATATGGATGTCCAAGGTTTCGATAAATTACGAATTTTATCTCGCACATTTCGGTGCATTATGAATACATTTTGAATGTAATTCAATAATATAGTATATATCTAATTACTGGTGTTGTTTCGATACATTTAGATTTTAGGTAAATATCGGAATAGATCATAAATGATACGAAATTTAAGGAATCTATTCTAAAATGGAATTCAATAATATAAAAGATATCTTATTACTGCTGTTTAAACGATTCCTGATTAAAAATTAAACGATGCGGACTAGAGTGATGATTTTTGGATACTGACGGTAGAAATAAATTAGATTTCTTAACAGTCAAAATATATAGATACATTCAGTTAGATATCTAATTTAAGTCATATCTATTACCGGCATACGCTACCACCGCAACGAATTAGACACAACCCGATATCGAATCGATTCGGACATGTTTGCTTTTGGAGAGGTCGAATAGTTTATGATTTGGAAAGGGAAGGAAATCAGAGAAATTTATTTATAAAATCATCTCTGAAAAGTCTCTTGTTTTCCGTTTTTTTTTTTAAACATTTTTTGAATGGTTTAATCAGTATCGAATTTGTTTTGTGTTTAATAAAGACCAACAATAAATAATATCCCATAACATAATTTCATTGATCACATTTATTTCATAAACCAAAATAGTTTAAATAGATAGCTATCTCTACAAACAACGGTCTGTCGATTCGATGAAACAATCCATCGATTCGATATCCCAGCATTCGAATCGAAATACGTACGTCTGTTTATAGGGATATAATTGATTCTCTACTTGAAAAGTTCAAAAGGGTACAAATGTTTATGATAAAACCTAACATATGTTGAAAAAACTAGATAAAATTTAAATTCATTAAATTATTTTCTTTCTATATGAAAATTTTATTTGTCTTGAATTGTTTCTTAAAATATAGGTATAACCCGATTTGAAAATTGCTTGAGCTTATCAAGTTAAATACTGAAATAAAAATAGTTTACCATTGTGTTTATTGGTTTCAAATGGAAATTAATTAACTCATATATTTATTTTGTGAAACTTTGATTTTTCATGTACTTACATGTATCAGTTATGCAAACAGTACCTATTGCTATAATTAGAAATCAATTTTCTAGCTCTAAACTTACTTACATGGCCGTTTTTAGGAACATTGTAAGGTCGGAATTAGGGGCTGTACTGGCCGGATTAAAGGAGAAATGGATAAGCGAGCAATATTTATTTATAAATAATTAATTGTATATGTAAAATCATAAAATTTTGATTCATTAATGTTCGTTAACAGTTTTTTAATCACTATGTAAATAATGCTCGCATTGGAAGCCAGTGAAATTAAATAAATCCAATCTTTAGAGATAGGGGTCTCTTAATTTAAGTGGCCGGAATTTGATACACTTACCCTAGGTAGTTACATTTTTAGTACCTACTTTGGTAACTAGGCTACCTAGCAAATTCTCAATAAAATAGACGAGCCTGCCTGCCTACCTACCTAGTTAAAAACGGGGTGCGGTCAAGAGCCCCCCCGGTCATGAGCCCCCCCCGGTCACGAGCCCCCCTCCCTGTTTTTTTAATCCTTATTTACCTAGTTAAACAAATGAAGAATTACTTAGATAGAAATAACTGAGAGTTGCTAATGTAGTTTGTTGTATCCGATAGTTTGTTGTACAGCACACTTCATGATTGTTTAATGACCTGGCAGGGGGTTTCGGGGGCGGCACGCCCCCCTATATACATATATTTTATGTCTATTCAGTAATGAACTACAAAAGTGTCAATAAGGATTAAATAGTATAGGTAAATAAGGATTTAAAAAACAGGGGGGGCTCGTGACCTAGGGGGGCTTATGACCTACACCCAGTTAAAACAGGTACCTAACTTATTTGTGAATATTATCAGTGCAGTTGGTAATTAGTTAACTACCTAGTTATTGTCTATGCAGTTGATACCTTGTTATTGTCCGTGCAGTTGTTACCTTGTTATTGTCAGTGCAGTTGTTACCTTGTTATTGTCCGTGCAGTTGTTACCTTGTTATTGTCCGTGCAGTTACCTTGTTATTGTCCGTGCAGTTGTTACCTTGTTATTGTCCGTGCAGTTATATACTAATTAGCCTAACTACCTAGGTACCTAGTGATTATCAGTGCAGTTGTTATATACTAGCAGAGATGGGCGAAAAGTACATCGAAAGTACTTAAGTACTAAGTACAAGTACTCGTAAATCAAATGTACTTGAAGTAGTTGCCCAAGTACTCAAATAAAAAAGTACTTTGAAAGTACAAGTACCAAGTACTTTTTAAAGTACTTTCAAGTACCAAGTACATTTACTATACAATTTAAAAACTAATAATTTATCCTGTTAACTCTTATAGTACATCATCACAGTGACTCTTTTCTCTGATAGTACATCATCACAGTGACTCTTTTCTCTGATAGTACATCATTACAGTGACTCTTTTCTCTGATAGTACATCATTACAGTGACTCTTTTCTCCGATAGTACATCATCATAGTGACTCTTTTCTCTGATAGTACATCATCATAGTGACTCTTTTCTCTGATAGTACATCATCGCAGTGACTCTTTTCTCTGATAGTACATCTTCTCAGTGACTTTTTTCTCTGATAGTATATCATCACAGTGACTCTTTTATCTGATAGTAAATCATCACAGTGACTCTTTTCTCTGATAGTACAACATCACTGTGACTCTTTTCTCTGATAGTACATCATCACAGTGACTTTTTTCTCTGATAGTACATCATCACAGTGACTCTTTTCTCTGATAGTAATATCATCACAGTGACTCTTTTCTCTGATAGTATATGATCACAGTGACTCTTTTCTCTGATAGTATATCATCACAGTGACTCTTTTCTCTGATAGTATATCATCACAGTGACTCTTTTCTCTGATAGTACATCATCACAATGACTCTTTTCTCTGATAGTACATCATCACAATGACTCTTTTCTCTGATATAGTACATCATCACAGTGACTCTTTACTCTGATAGTACATCATCACAGTGACTCACTGTACACGTCCACACGCTTATAATTCGTTAATGTGTTTGGTAAATATTGGTTGTGATATCTAGGTATCATAAAATAATTATATTCAATGTACTTAAATTGGTTAATATAACTCATAGTCTCTATACATGATTGTATGTCAGACTATATAAATATTCACCGTCACATAAAAGTATACAATGTCTTACAGTCTTAATTTTCGATTCTACTGTTTGACAAAGTTTTCAATTTACTACTTGACAAACAATTTTCCAAAATGTTGGACCTCTTCAAACTCTAGTTTTTATCCAGTTGCTGTAAATACTGTTTTGATGAGAAAAAGAATTAATTTTGTAGAGATTTTAGAACTAATCTTTTAAAATTTCTTGACTGAAAGGAAAAATGTACTTTACAAAGTACTTTTTACTTGGAAAGTAACAAGTAATTGTAAAAAGTACTTCTAAGTAATTATTCAAAGTACCTTTTAGAAAGTACTTCAAGTAGTACTTGAAGTACTTACTTGTTACTTAGTACTTTTACTTGGTACTTGGGAAGTACTTTCCCGCCCATCTCTGACTATAGATACCTAGTTATTGTAGTTAAATGCAGATGTTACCTAGTTAACTTCTATAATAGAACGGATAATAACTAGTTATTATCAGTTCTATAATAGCTCTATAATATAATCAGTTCTATCATATAATAACTAGTTATTATCAGTACGAAGTCGTCAAACTAACTTCAGCGTTCAAATGAGTTTGATTTTTTCATGCGACTTGCGAAACTTTCGGTAATTTGTGTATATTTCTCTTTCTTTTGATTGCTATTACTGTTTATCCATGCATTTTGGAAATATATTTTTTGATACTAGGTATCAGAAAAAATACAGATATTATTTAATTATATAAAATTAATTTAATCATAATATAATTATATATAAAGGCTTGAATTGGTTGTTACTTTGTACAATTTTTATTTCTAATGAAATGGAATATCTTTCAATAATTATATTACATAAAAATATTCTCATCATTTCTCTATTTAGGTATTTCAAAATTGTGTGTAGTGAAATTGTGAATATAATAATCAAATTAGAGTTTCGTCTATTATTTCAGAGGAACATATGTATTAATTCCTCCACAACATTATATCAAATAAACATAGTTTAGACCCAATATTAATGGGGCAGAAACACACTGACGATCAGAAAACGCGTACAGTGTAACCACCTTGCACTGACGATCAGTTCTGACGATATCGTCAGTGCGAAAAATCGCTTGAATACGCATCCATAGTAACCATACTCTTAGGTGGACAAATATTTCTATATATTCATAACGTATAGTGCTTTTTAAATTTTCGGCGAAAGTGTCGTGCCTTTTGTTGTGTGGATTAGTTTAGCTACTATTATTAATACACTGCAATACATATATTTGAATAGGGGTGCTAGGACAATTCGTCGCGAGGACAATTTGTCGCCATTTTTTCCATTTCGCCATATTTCATAATATTAATTTATTTCCTGTTTCATTTCGCCCTTTAATCGCTATATTTCCCATTTCTTCCAAATCTTCAAATTAATAAATGATACATTATGTACAAAAAACTTCGTATCAACAATACAAAAGAAAATGTCTGATGAATAAGTAATCTTAGATTAATTAGAATTTAATTATTCCACATTTCGAAATAAATTATTAAACACCAGTGGCATATGCCCGTTAAAAATAACGTGCTTCTTCATTAGTAATTTATTACCCGTTGTTAGGTTATTTTTAGTGTATTCAAATAAAATTCATTTTTCTGCATAAACTGATACTTATTTCATAGATAACAAAATTTAAAAATTGAATAAAAACAGGGAAATTTTAATATCAAGTCAATATATTCCCGTGCGTATCATAGTTACATTCTTAATGTTTATTACCCGTCGTGTAAAAGCGAACACCAAATAAATAAACACACGAGGGAAATTAATAGTATAGATTTGAAATAAATAAAACCAATAAAATGATAAATAATATCAAGACTTGGTATCAACAATACGAGTAATTTATATAAATCTAAGAACCTCAGATCAAACCAACTCAAAATCTGTGGATGCAATTTGAAGTATTTAAAAATTGTATAAAATTGTTTTGAATTTGTGTTAAAAATATATAAATACGAATATTGAAAAAATATTGAAAATTGTCCGCAACGAATTGTGCCAGAAACGAATTGTCCCAGAAACGAATTGTATCGCGACGAATTCTCCCCGCGACGAATTCTCGGACACGGTGCTGCCCCTCGAACCCCCGTACCAGATCATTAATTAAAAAAATAATGAAGTGTACAGTACAACAAATTAGCCGATGCAACAAACTACATAACGGCTAATTATGTATTGAATGTGTTACTGGTAACCTATTTTTAAAAAAGGGGCTCGTGTCTTGAACTCTGGGGGAGCTTAAATCAGGAGGGGGGTGCCCTACCAATAGCACCCAAAACATCAGATTAATGGAGAAGCAAAACTATTATTTACCTACTAGTTTTAGAATTATATACATTACACTATTTAAGAATCAGATGGTAATATATAGTTCTTATTTGTAACTTACTTAATTGAAAGAAATACATATCACGCCACATTTCATCTCGTTCTTGTTAATAAACTTCTGAAATTGAAGCGACAATGAAGAATTTTGTGTCGTCTGCTCGCTGGTCAAGATTAGATGGCTGCTGAAGGGAGCTACCCTATGGTGAATACTTAGTGAAGGAAATGCTGAATTGAATGCTAGGGACAGTTGTGTACATTAAACTCCTACTGTCATCTTCATATTTTTTTTATTCTTATTGTAAATCTTCAGCCTTCTAGTTTCCAATGTTCACACCATCTCTACTCATCAAAAAAGTAAATAAAGAAGCTTCCTTTAAAAACAGGGTGATACAGTTCTGACTGGAAAAAGGACCTGTTGGTGTGAAATATTGCACCAATGACCGTAAATAAAGGAGTTACAAAAAGATGACGTCATTATAACCCGTTTCGTTTCACATAAGAATGCTATTCTTGTTTCAAATAATGGAGGTTTAAATGAATGCAAAGAATTTCAGCGAGGTAGTTTACTTGAACCTTAGGTAAAGTATACCTGTAAGAGGTACGAACAATAAATAGAAGAACTAGTACATTCAACATACATCTAACGAAACTAAATAGTTCCGAGAAAATTGAAGTCAATTAGGCTAGTTATGAATTTTTTAGTTTAAACTACTTGAGTAAAAAACTGAATTTTTATCTATATGTTGGTAAAAACACATTAAACCGTGAAATTTAGAGATTTAACGACTACTTAAAACATATAGTTACTCATATCGCCGAGGTTAAATGGAAATGAAATACAAGGCACTGAAAGAAGAAGACAGAAATAAAAATGGCTATATGAACAAAGTCACGTATGAACAAAGGAAGGAAAACATATGGTAGAAATAAAGTAAACCAAATCGCATGAGCCAAACTAAATCAATCATGAAATAGATACTACGAACTTACAAAAAAATAATAAAACATGAAATTTTACAACAGAGTAATAATTTACAATCAAGAATTTCTAAGTGAAATATTCATAAACAAAAGAACACGAAAGTTTAAATCTAAATGCATAGTATCAAATGAAACATAAGTATACAGGGTGTCACAAAAAAAAGATACCTAAATTTCAAGGGCTGTAATTCAAAAACTAATAAATTTGCAAACAATTGGAAATTCACATTTTGTTCCTCAACATTTGATCTATCTTTGTACAAAATTTTAGATGAATCGATTAAACTGTTTTCTCTAAGCTGTATATTTAGTGACCGACACCAAAAACCTGTTTGCGCACTTTTGTTTAACTTCGAATTTTAGGACATTAAAACCTTGTTGCTAATAACTTTTAACAGTTTATTAAAAAGGTTTAGTAAAAAAACGTTATTATAACAATGAAAAGCGTTTATTAAAATATCACTGAAAAATATCAAACAGTTCCTCCTATTAATCGTATCAGACGATCTGGTTGGCCAATCGTTACGATGATTCAAGGCGATAATGCCTATTACCGAATTGCTCATTCAGTTTTCCCTTATAGCAATAGTTCATTGCTCAGAAGCACCATCCTGAACCCACCAGGTTCGATTAATTCCATATCTATGGTTTCTTGAAGTCTTTGAACGATCCTGTATTATATTGGATCAAGATATTCAACTCCATTAATTTTTTTTTTAAATGGGGAACGACTACACGGCCATTGCCACTAATTCCCATCCATACAGATATAATTTCTCTCATGAAATTCGTATGTCAAAGTTGACAGTAGGATGTTGGCTCTTCGGTGCATATGTACGAACGTTATGATTAATTATTTTGCCATCGAAATGAAAAGCGGTCTCATCGCCAATCACAACATCGTCCACAAGCTGGACATTTCTTTGCAAATAACCAGGAGCGTATCTAGGATTCGGTCAAGGGGGGGGGGGGGCACTTTTAAAAAAAACGTTTCTGAAAAAATCTACGGATAATTCTTCAGGCTGGTCAGTTATTTGATTATTTTAATTGCTTTGAACATGCTTACACTGTGTTCCTTCAGAAGAGTAATTTTTTAAATTGCGAAATGGGAGGACGTCATTATGTTCATAAAGTATAAAGAATGGATTTTATCCTATTAATATTAGCATTTTTCTTAAACCATAAAAGTTTTTGAATTTGAGAAGAAATGCATCGTCCTGTATTCTGTAGTTTGCCAAAACACCTTCTTCTTCAACAGTATGTCGAAAATTCATGCTTCACTCCGTGACTAGTGGAAGGGCGGCTAAATCTTACCACCTGAAAAAGTTCACAAGAGTTCGTGGTCTATTCAATGAAACTGGTTCTATTCACAAAAAAAGTAAATGATAACAAAACCAAAAAGAACAGAAACAGTGATTCGGGAGGTGAACAGTTTCTATGAAGAACCCTCAGTTTCGCAGCAGATTTCACCAACCATAACTCCGTTGTGGAGGATCGTCAGGTACACATATGAAAATCCCTGAAATATCAACGGAATAAATAATAGGTATAATGCTAAGGTAATATCTTTGTTGACATTATTAATTGAATGGATATAATCTTTCATGCATTCCTTGATGATTATGGCAACTTGTCATCGGTTAATGACTGCTTCACACATCACCGATATCCGTCCGGGACGTCACCGGTCAGTGATTTTTTATCACTGAGGAGAGCCGGTACTATGTGAATAGGTCCGTTGAAATTAAAGTAACGATATATTTTTTTACTGACACCGAATCACTGAGAGGAGAGTGACGGAGACGGACCCAGTGACGTGCCGGACGGATATCGGTGATGTGTGGAGCAGCCTTAATGGTGTTTCACATCTCAGATTGCTACAGGACATTATTTGGTGCTAGTTTGCTATGCAATCTGATCATCATTTACTGGTTTGGCATGCGATCTATTTAGAATTTATTAGCAAATATAAAAGATACAATCAGGTATACGAGACACCAAATATATAAAGTATTTTATTTCCTTAAATAATTATATACCATTTACATATGCAAAGCCTTAATATGGAAATACTGCAAGAAAATATAGTTATATAAACTACATCTTACCAAACTTATATGAAAATAAAGTAAAAATAAGCAATTAATATATGTTTTTTTTTCAATTTTAAAGCATTGTGACAATATCTTCTCATCTATGTTCTCTGTTTTGTATCACAGTTACTTAAAAAGAAAAATTATCTTTAATTACTAAAATAAAAATACTAATGCATTATCAGATCACATTAACCTCACAAATCGCATACCAAACTAGCACCCATTATTTGGCCCATACTGCACCATTCTGCATCTCGTTCTTCACTTTGGTGGATGCAAGACGGCGCTCCACCACATTGAATAAATGCAGTTCTAGAATTTCTCATTGAAAAGGATAGAGGTCAATTCATTAGCAGAAGAACGGAAAATTCCTGGCCAGCACACAATCAATATCTCAACCCTTTGGATTTTCACTTCTTGGCTGCTGCACAAACTCGAGTTTATATATGAAAAGAGTATTCCATTGTGTCTCTTATACAAAATGTTTAAAGTTTGCTGAAAGGTATAACCCTGAGACCCATAAGAAATTTGAAAGAATGTTTCGAAGTTTGTTTCGTTCTGTCTTCAGGCTGGAGGATGTCATTTCCAACAACTTCTGTAGGACCACAGGAGATGTGGTTCATATGATATAGCCTTATATATATTTAGGACAATAAATGTTTAATAATAATACTTTCTTTTCCATCAACGTGATGTGTCTATGATGACAGTTGAAGCATTACAAGTGCTCTAATTCGCAATTTAAAAATGTCGTTTAAAATGGAACACAGTGTGTCAGTGGATGTATTGTATAGTCCATAAGCTGTATATCAAGTCTAATAGACTGATAGTTATTAACTTAGTCTTAATCACAATATTCAATCATTGGATGCAGCAAAAATAATCAAAACCATACTGCTACTCTGTGTTTCATCAGATAAACGTAATTTTTTAATTGCGAATTAGAAACACTTAAAAATAAGTAAAATACCATTACAGATGCATCACTTTGAAGAAAAGGGACTTTTATAATTATCAAACATTTATTGTCTAATACCATATGAGGCACATCTCCTGAGGTCCTACAAAAGTTGTTGAAAATGACCCCCACCGATGTGAAGACAGAACGATGCATGCATGCTTCAGAACATTCTTGCATACTTTCTTGAGAATCGTATTGTTATATTTTTGAGCGGAGATTTGAACACATTGTATAAGAGACTCATTGGGATCTGTTTTTATATATATATATATTTATAAACTCGAGTTTGTGCAGCAACCCATATGCGAAATTCCAAAGAGTTGAGATCTGGACTGTGTGCTGACCAGGAATTTTATTTCCGTATTTCTACTAATCACTCGACCTCGAAACTTTTCCTTAAATTCTAGAGCTGTATTTGTGCAATGTGATCTTGCATCCACCAAAGTGAAGAAGTTGCAGGCTGAGCCAAATAATATGCTGGAGCAATCAGAGTTTTGAAAACTATTAACTGGTAACAATTTAGTTGCCATATTCGTTAAGGAATGCTTGAACAATAGGAACCATTCCATTAATAATTTCAACGAAGATACCTATTGTGATATTATGTGAATTTTATATAAGTTAGTATTAAACAATAATATATTAATTCGGAACATATCGTTTGTATTGTGGATACGAGATTGCTCCATATAAGATGTCTTTTCAGTTAAGAATTTATGTTACTTTTTGTTCATCTGAAGAATATATTAACAAGGATTGACTCGGGAACTTATTAACATCAAACACCTATCATTTGTTTTCCAGATATTTCGAGGATTTTTATTCGTATTTTTTCGTTGTGTTTTTGATGGAGGCAAATTAACTTCTCGTTTGTCCAAACGATTCAATTGGCAATGTTGGATGGTTGCCATAATCCACTCACAAAACTGCTATTTATGTGGTTTTAGTTAATGGTCGAACTGAAGTTCAATGATAAAAACGGAAACTATATGAATGTATGACGATACTCAACCACGTGGTTTTGGTGTGTTGAAATCGCTGAAAAGCTTTTCTGAGAGAGAATCTAGTGGTTTCTTCAAAGAAACTCTTCACCTCCTGAATCGCAGTTTGTGTTTTTTTGCTTTTGTTATCATTTGCTTTTCTTGTGAATAGAACCAGTTTCATTGAATAGACCACGAACTCTTGTGAACTTTTTCAAGTGGTAAGATTTAGCCACCCTTCCATTTATCTTGGGAAAGCATATGAATTTTCGACATACTGTTGAAGAAGAAGGTGTTATGGCAAACTACAGAGTACAGGACGATGCATTTCTTAAATTCAAAAAAAAAAATTAAAATTGAAGAACAATGCTAATATTAATAAGGTGATAGAAATCCACTCTCTAAGGACAAAATTGCTTATACATAATACGACTTCGAGCAATATAATTTCTCCCATTTCGCAATTTAAAAATGACGATTTTGATGGAATGCAGTGATCAAGCATGTCAAAAGCAATAAAAAATAATAAAATAATTGACATTTCTTCTATTTGAATGATTAATCCATATATTTTTATTAATCCGTAGATTTATTTTTAAAAAGTTCAGACCTCAAGGGGGGGGGGCATCTGTCCCAAATGCCCCCCCCCCCTTGTATACGCACCTGCAAATAACATTGAGCAAAATTCAGCTGCAAAGGAAGATCGGCATCAAGGTGTTTGTTTCGCTCGCGCATCTTGAAAGGATGTCACTTCAAATCCCAAGTTACAGTTTTGTTGAATGTAAATTTAGTATCATCTAACCACTTTTTACAGTAGCAGTGATTTGCAAATTTTCTGTAAGTGCAACTTGAACAATTCGAACTGTGAAATAAATATTTTACTGAAAGTGCACAAACAGGTTTTTAGTATCGGTCACTAAAAATACTGCTTAAAGAAAACGGTTGAATTGATTCATCTGAAATTTTCTAGAAAGATAGAACAAAAGTTGAGGAACAAAATGTGATTTGCCAATTTTATGTAAGTTTTTTAGTTTTTGAATTACAGCTACCGAAAATTGGTATCGTTTTTTTTTTGGACACCCTGTATTTATGGGCAAAGGGTTAAAAGTTAGAAAATACGTAACTTTATCATTCCTTTGCCCAACAACAAGAAAATTTTATCTATTTCACATGAGAATATAAATGCTTTATTCATAGCTCTAAATGTTTTCCTACTCAGTTAAAAATTAGAACTTTCCATTTTTTAATTGGTAAGTTCTAAGACTCTTGAGTTTGTGTTTTTTTAGCATACAATAAAATATCAAATAAGGAGTCACCGAGAAAAAACAAAAGGCAATGAAATTTGGAAAGAAAATTGTTATATGGCATTACCTGCTAAGGACTGAGAATTTTAATTGAAACTGCTTTATTGAAACAAGCAATACAGCACATAACCTGGATGTTAAAAATAACATTCAAAATATGGATGAAACGAAACACCTCTTTAGACAAATAGAAAAGTTATCCCTCTAATCAGAAGAAGCAGACTGTTACTTGTCATTCAATTAAGGGGACTCAAAGACTTGGTTGAACTTTTTTTTATTAATAATGATAGAAATTTGAAACTTCACATACGTTTGTATCATGACCAATGCAGAAATTCTTATTAAGGGAAATTTTTTGTACGGCCCCTCCTTCCCCCTCACTCCTTCCTAACTTCGTAAACATTGAAATTCCTCAAAATCTAAAAGATAGAAACAATCCGATTTCGGAAATGGAGAATATCTGAGACATTTTCACATAAATTATATTATATTTTTTTTATTTTTTGCATTCTGTTTTTTTAATATTTTGAAAAATAAAAAAATTGAATTTACCATGAAAAATTCATTTATTTTATTCCTTAGAAAAATCTATAAGCAATAAATTGAAAAAAAAATGTGAAATGTACCTTATACATCACTGATCATTATGCAATTTACAGATTTTATTTAGGTTACCTACAACACAAGAAATAAGCTTTGGAAGTTGGAAAAAAGCTACTTTTCACTACAGGGCAATTGGTACTGGCACTGTACGTGCATGCAATAGCGCACATGTACGTTTTTGAGCGTGTAGCTTGCCTACTAATCATTAGATCATCCTGAAATTTTGCGTACTTTTTCTCTACACTATATTCTTTCATATTAGAAAAAAATGAATGTTATTCAACTAAAACTATGTTGCTTTAATTCTAAAACATATTGTATTGAACCACTATTTATACATTTTTTTTAATTTTTATGTCATTTTTAATATAATGTAAGTTATCAAATATCAAAGTTAAAAATTAAATTTAAAAAAAGATCTTTCCCATTTGACGACCCCCATCAAATTTAATTCAAATTATATTTTCATATGTACTTTTGTGATTTTGTTCATAAAATCCGATAATCATAACCGTTTTTTGTAGAAACTAATACTTTTTGAGATATGAGGTTTTGAAGTTATTTATTCCCTATGCATTACTGAAGGATTGAGAACTTCAAGAATACTCGTTTTCACACTTTTTTGCCAGTTTTGGTCAAATATAGCCATAATTTAGTTTGTTGTATCCGCTAGTTTGTTGTACTGCACACTTCATGATTTATTAATGACATAGCAAGAGGGTATGGGGGAAATGGAAACTGGAAATATTCGATATACAGTGTGTTTTTTTTCTTTTTGCAAGACTTTGAGCCCCCACTAGGAATATTTGAAATAAGAATTTTGAAGAAAAAAATATATTTTCTTGAAGATAATGCTTGGTACTTACATTTAATTTATTACAAACTTATTTGAAACTCATTGAAAACACTTCTAAATGCTATCTAAAAAATGTGTTGAAAATGATCGCCAGAATCCTGTAGTCAAAGTCTTGCGCGCTTCAAGACGCTCTTCGTCACCCTCTTAATTATTGCTGCGTCATAATTTGCAGATGAGAATCCACATTATATTGTCGAATGAAACTATAGAAATGACAAAAGGTAATGATATTTGTTGCGATTGTGGACGGAAAATTCTATTGTCCAAGCATTCATCGATGACGACGGCCCCTGTGACTCTGTTAATAGTTCCTATAACATGGCTTTGCTGAAAGACAAAGTGTGACAAACTTTTTTGAGCCACTACAACATGATGCAGACTCTGTTGTATGCAAGATGGTGCTCCATCTCAATGTTCAAAAGTGGTTAAGCAGTTCTTGAAGAAAAATTTCTAGGACGAGTTACTAGAAGAGACACTGAGATCTTCTGACCAGCACTCAATCCACTTGATTTCCATTTCTGGGCTACAACACAAAATATTTTCCATTCGGAAAAACCTCAATCCATTCATGATATGATAGAATTTAGTGTGTGAAGCTGTTTGGGGCAAATTGTGACGCAGTAACAATTAAGTAGGTGACGAAGACTCGAAGAGCGTCATGAAGAGCGCAAGACTTTGACTACATGATTCCGGCGGCCATTTCCAACACCTTCTGTAGATAGCCTTTAGAAGTATTTTGAATGAGTTTCAAATAAGTTTGTATTTCATGAAATGTTAGTACCAAGCCTTATCTTCAAGAAAATATATTTGTTTGCTCTAAATTCTTATTTCAAATATTCCTAGTGGGGGCACAAAGTATTGCAAAAGAAAAAAAGACACAGTGTATGTATTTCGGGGCCCCCGAGACCCCCTGTCAGATCATTAATCAGTGTACATACAACATAAGTTTAATTTCCTTGTATTTTTTTAAAGTTAAATTGTACAACAGTAGTAACAATCCTCGATATTGCAAAATTATAGATTATGCTATTATATAGAGTAGGTTATTGAATAGGTCATAAATTTTATGAGTTTTTTATTTTTCGATTCAATTGTTACGTATATGGCTTCATCTATTATAAATGAAATTTTGAAACAAATTAATACTAATCAGCTTATAGAATCCACTTTTGAAACCTATGGCGTATCATCTTTCATAATATGACCTCTTTCGTTAAATGTATTAGCGATAAATTTATATGTATTTTCTAAGTTAATTTTAATGATTATTTCAAGTTTAAGAAATTTCCTAACAATTCCTAATCCATACTACGAAACATTGCTGGTTTAGAGTCAAACACGTAGAAAAAGGAATGATAGTGATGGGTGATAAAAAAGGGTTGGCTATAATAGATCCAAATTATTTTAGTTAATGCCAAGTATATAATTAAATATATAATAGCCAAATATACAAGGGTTATAATCTGGAGGAGATGCGAACTTTGTAAATAACTATTATATACTCGTTTAGTCACGAGTTACTTCACCCTACATTAAATTTATTGTATTCAAAGTATTAATTCACTATTAAAAGTATTAATTAATTAATATTTTTTTAGGGTTCAAATATTTCATTATTAAATAATAAAAATTTATACATGCAGTTCCCTCTTATTGCTTCCAAACTTATGTAGCTGATAATGGTGGGAGCAGCTCTGCAAAAAAGAGATCTCCAATATCCATAGTAGATAAAATTTAAATTTTTACTCTACTCTGAATTACTAATTATATCGATAGTATATATCTTCTTTTATATTTATTTGAATTTCCTTTCTTGTAAATACAATGTTAATTATAAAAAAGTCAACCACACCTGCATGATCTTAAGGTTTATAATAGTTAAGGCGAAGACAGCTTAATAGAAAACTAAAAAATAAATTACCAATGTTACTCCTGAAATATTTTCTATACCATGTAATGTAAGTGCGAGACATGGCCCAGACATATTTGACTTGATGTAAGTCTGAGAAGTAATAAGAGCGGGGTACGCCTGTACAGCTAACTCTATTATGAAGTTACCGGTTTGTATTTATAAAGGTCGTAACTAAGGCGATATCGATTGACCGTGTTTGTTCAATGTTTTGACACCTAGCAGTATTGAATAGGTATGGTAGGTACTAAATTATTTGTATCACAGTATCAATATTAACATATATAATAATATCAATAAATAGAAATGGAGTTGTATATTCTCAAGATCAAAACTTATTTTCTGGAATAGCAATGAAAACGATTTGGTATCACGTGAAAATAATTTAGATTTGGATAAATTAAATATAAAGCTTCAATTTGAACGTATTTATTGATGAAGTTATTTTCGGTGTTAGAGCACGTAGATATAGAATATTTTCGTTATGGAATTTCATTTGGCAAACTGTTTAAAACAATCAAGTTTGAATATTTATACATCTGCATATATATATTTACAGACACTGAATATACACTATTTGTAGTTGAATCAACACTAAAATATACCTGCAAACTGATATAAATTGATATTTTGACTATCAGTTAAAATCACTCTCTTCAGGATAGAGTAATTGTAAGTTCAATTTTTTAATTAGATTTTCCAACTTTTCAATCTCGATTTCACTCATTTCTCTTTCTGAAGAGTGAAAAGCATCTTCAAAAGCATTGAATGTGGTGGAATTGAATACCAATTCACCCTCTCTGATTGAAAATCCTGAAATAGGTCTACTATCATCATCGGGTAGTGGAAATCCATTAACCCTTTCGTAAGCTAACTGATGCATAGTTTTGGGAGCAGGAACAGTGGTTTTGGTATTACCGTCTAAGAGAATACCATTCATATCATTCAAAAAGTTAGAACTTGATGTAGTGATCAATCCTGGTAATTCAACTACTTCTTTTCGTACATTCACTTTACTATTTTGTCTTGATAATTTACATCTTTCAAATTCTTCTACAAGTGTATCTGAATCAACTATTACAACTCCTTCGTACGGATCAACGTATCCTATGTAGTCTTTCTTCATAGAATATGGATCAGATAATTCAGAAAGACCGTCATACAACCATTCGGGAAGGTGACGAATTTCCCCATCCGCTCCTTTTATATGCAGTCCGTCAATCCTGTCTTGCTTTACGTTTGCTGCGCCCATATTAAACGGAACCTGTCAAGAAATATATAGTTACTTAATAATCAAGTGAGTTTCATTATTTGTACTACATATAGCCTAACTAACGTACATTCAACAAGAACAAATACTTTTTTACTGGAATATCAATACTGAAAACGAATATTCAATATGAATCGCTGAATAGCCAGAATAGGTTATATTACCACACTGTAAATTGTTCATCTCAAATAACCTGTAAAAGAAGAATTCATTTTTACAAACAAAATTTACCTATTCATCAATGGAGAACACTAAATTCAGACGCCTGAACTAGAGAAAGATTGGTCGATACTAACTACAACGAAGGTCGTGAACTAGCAGACCTTGATCTGTTTAGCCAAACCATATGTTAAGTAAGTTGTCATGGACACAGTAAGATCCCACTGATACATTATCACACTACCAAGGTTGAAAACCGATATTGATTCAATACTCGCTCGTAAATTTAGCAAGTCCCCGTGCAATATGTAATAGAATGTTTTCATTGAAACTACTTGGTGATCTGCGAACTTTCCCAATTGCTCAAGCCTTAAATGTAGGTAAGTGTAAAGGAATTGAATAAATAATCGTGTAATCAAATATAGATGATTTGTTAACAATAGGAATATAGGAAGAAGACCAGAAACTGGGAAAGTTCTACCAGTTAAATAATTTTTCACCAGTGGTAAGTTTATCCAGTGATAAATGAATATAAATTTTTTGCAACATACTAATAATAAAACAGACGTATCCACAACCAAGTACCTAGACATCAATTACGTCAAAATTACAGATTTGTTTAAGGTGTAGTTACTAGTTACACGTCTCATTAAATATTTCTTAAGCTTTTCTAATCAAAGAAAATCTACATATAAGGACGGAAATATTATATAAATATTACTGAATATATGAAAAAAATATAAAATGAGTAATATTGTTCTCTCGAGATGAATTTCTTTTGGGGTAATATATTTGGTTATATTTGACCAATCAATACATATAAGCTACTGGAACAAAATTACGAGATATATATACGTATGTTCCGCGCAATTTGCCGATTTCGCACAATCTCGAGAATGCGCTACGCGTTTTTAAGATTTTAAAAACGCGTAACGCATTATCGCATGTAATTTTTATAAAAAACTTCTATTTAAAAAAAACATATTTTTACAATTAACACAAAGGAAAGACATATAAGGTTAATTCCAAACGTTTTGTAGAATTATCACTGTTCATGACAGCTATATAGAGACAATGTTAAAACAATCCGACTCCTCTTAATTTACATTCAAGTATTACTAATGAAATAATTATAATAAATATAATAAAAAAAATTGTATCATAGTTACATAGATCGAGGTGTCGTATTTTATGTTCATATTTGGAGGGTGTCGTATTTCATGACAGCCATCATTAAAAACACACAAAAACCCTTATTGTCCATTGGAAGGAGTCGTACTTCGCAAATGGCCCGTTATTTTGATGAAATGGATCAATTTCTTCCATAACTAATTGATTATCTTCTCCATCACTGTTGGTTCTGCTTCATACCCTTTACGTGCTCTGTGCCTTGCACACTCTTCAGATTGTTGCGCATTTTCATTGATCCTAAAAACTCGCAGCGCATTCTTGAGATTGTGCAAATCGGCAAATGGTGCAGAACATATTTATTCCCAGAACTGAATGTTACTGTAGCTACAAGAAATAAACATTATAGACGTAGAAATTAGCATTGTAATGTTACGCAGTTGCGCTGTAAAAATTATAAGCTTATATTAATACTCACAATTCACAGGTATACAGTATATTGTAAAAGTTCCGTGCGCTGTCGAATACTTCATAGCACATGTATGAACACAATAAATAATGTTTAGAAAGGTGTCTAATCTACACGTTAAACATTATTTTACGGAAATATAAACGAAAATACCTGCTACATTTAAAAGTACTGAATAAATCCATTTTTCAAATCTAGAGTAATTACAATTCCTAATTGTCTTTTATTCTATTTTATATATAAAGTATTTGAATACGTTCTCTATCAATTAAGATATATGTCTACAGTTGTCTAACCATTTCTTGACCTTGTTTCATAGGAACATCAACACACACTACGAATGCCTCAGAAATAACTGTTATAGTGGTTCTTGGACGTTGTGTATCGAAGATATTCATGTGCTCATTAAATGAAAATGTAACACGCGGTGTCTTTACCGTTCGGTGAATTGAGTTTCGGTGAACTTACCATGCTGCGGTGAACTTACCATGCTGCGTGAACTTACCATGCTGCGGTGAACTTACCATGCTGCGGTGAACTTACCATGATGCGGTGAACTTACCATGCGGTTAATTGTGTGCGAGAGATTTTTGAAATATCGTTGAAATTTTGTGAAAATTATTTATTGTAAATTATTATCTATCATGTTATCATTTTCTCTATCCTGTTATCATATTTATCTATAATGTAACAATTTTTAATTCATTATTCAATTAGGTTAAGTATTATTTATTATAATAATGATAATTTATAATTGCTTATAGCCTCCATGAATAAATCGTCCATTAGTAAAAAAAAGGGTATACTTCTCAATCGTGCAGTAGTCTAATGCAGTATTTCTCCAAAAAAATATTCTACAATGAATTGATGTATAGAAGGTCTTAAAGTCTTTACTATGTGACTGGTTTGAATTTTATTTGAATGGGTGTGCTTAGTTTTTTAATATTCATCAACTTGTTGATTAGTTTGGGCCGATTTCTGTTTTTAGCCCTGGCCAATGATAGTATTAAGACAGAAGTGTCAGAATCAGCTAATCAATTTCACCTTTAATAATTAAAGATATAACATCTTAAGAATGCTTGGCTGTGCCGTTGATCCACTTTCTCATCGATACTGCAATTCTGAACTTCTGACTGAAATGTAGCTTCACCTAATGTTCAGAAACCCGGCACCTTCGGGGCCTTCGCTAGGAATGGTGACTTGCCATACTCTTCAATTAAGTATTCAAAGTAAGTATCTATAATATCATATATAATTTAATTTGTATCAATAAATCGAATTGGAGTTATTTATTCACAAGATCAATTGATGGAAATAATTTAAATTTGGATAAATTAAAAATTAAGCATCAATTTGACTGTATTTATTGATTAAATTATTTTTGGTTTTGGGCACGTAGAAATTATTTTTTTAGGAATGAAATTTCCGTGGGCCGACAATTGGGCCCAAAACAGTTATATTATTTGCTCTTTTTTTTATCAGAGTAGACCCATTCCTTCTGAAATAACCAGAGTACAATATATTCTTAGCATAAAAATATAATCTTGAGCATATTTACAATAAAGAATATTCCTAATATGAATAAAATATTCTCGTTATGTAAAATATATTATTTTTATTTGAACGTATTATTTTCATGAATAATTACTATTTTTATGAAACTATTATATTTTTCTGCTCTGAGATAAGCCATGTACAAAGTTTCCTAGACACAGTAGAACTGAATTAGGATGTAGCCAATAAGAATATAGGTACATATATTAGAATAGGAAACAATAGAAAATACGAATGTAGGTAAGAAGTGCCAAAATTAATAGAACATACAAGCCTGAATTTAGGTTTATGTGAATTGGTCAAAACCTGTACAGTGTTCAATGTTGACAATTTTTTAAATTAGTAGTATAAAATGTATTCTCGTAATCTCATTTTATCTCAACAACAATTCGATATTTCTTAGTTCAATGTAATAATTAACCTTTAAAATTTACCCATTTCATTAATTAAATATTACTGTGACAGAACTTTGTCAGACGTGAACACATTGGATCCACATAAAATGATGGAAATTATTTCGGCTTATTTTAAACTCTTCAAAGATTTCCATTACACCGAAACATGAGATTAACATCCAAAAGTGATTTAAAGGGCTTGATAATATATACTTTATCAAGTTTATCAATCTAATTACATAATTTTTATGAATCATAATTTTTATGAATTGAGAATAAAAAGAATACAATGCATACTTTTAGAGAATATAAAACATATTTGATAGTATAAGATAATATAGTTAGAGAGTATGGCAAACATTTTTCAAGAGAATATAAAGCATATTTCAAAGATATTATTGTCACAACCCTATTGTTGGTGCACCAAAATTTAATTTGGTAAATTGTTTAAAACTATCAAGATGGACTATTTATACGTTTATATGTTTGAATTACTGTACAGACTCTGAATATGGGCAGTTCTAATACTCTATTTGTAGTTAAATCAATACTAAAATATATCTGCAAATTCATATAAATTAATGAACGATATTTTGACTATCAGTTAAAATCACTCTCTTCAGGATAGAGTAATTGTAAGTTCAATTTTTTAATTAGATTTTCCAACTTTTCAATCTCGATTTCACTCATTTCTCTTTCTGAAGTGTGAAAAGCATCTTCAAAAGCGTTGAATGTGGTGGAATTGAATACCAATTCACCCTCTCTGATTGAAAATCCTGAAATAGGTCTACTATCATCATCGGGTAGTGGAAATCCATTAACCCTTTCGTAAGCTAACTGATGCATAGTTTTGGGAGCAGGAACAGTGGTTTTGGTATTACCGTCTGAGAGAATACCATTCATATCATTCAAAAAGTTAGAACTTGATGTAGTAATCAATCCTGGTAATTCAACTACTTCTTTTTGTATATTTACTTTACTATTTTGTCTTGACAATTTGCACCTTTCAAATTCTCCTACAAGTGTATCTGAATCAACTATTACAACTCCTTCGTACGGATCAACGTATCCTATGTAGTCTTTCTTCATAGAATATGGATCAGATAATTCAGAAAGACCGTCATACAACCATTCGGGAAGGTGACGAATTTTCCCTTCCGCTCCTTTTATATGCAGTCCGTCAATCCTGTCTTGCTTTACGTTCGCTGATGCACCCATCGTAAACGGAACCTGTCAAAAAAATGTATTACTAAATAATCAAGTGAGTTTCATTGTTTGTACTATTATTAATGCACGTTCAACAAGATCAAATACTCTTTTTCTGGAATAGCAATAGTGAAAACGAACATGCAATATAGATTGCTGAATAGTTAATATGATCACACTGTAAAATGTTCATCACAAATATCCTGTAAAAAAGTAGATCATTTTTACATAAAAGTTTACCTGTGGTGTGCAACACCATCCTCTGTATTTTATATATTATAGGTAGTTCGATTCCCTCATATGTTACAACAATAAATTTTATCTAGTCTTTTATTCCACTGTTCATGTCACTTATAGAATTAATTTGCCGGTGTCACCTAATGACGCATCAGTTTGTTAGGCTATTTTCATTTCAAAGTTGGAAGCGGCACAGTAAACGTAAGCCCGCAGTAGAATTTCATGGTGCCTTTTTTAGTGATCTCTTACTCTGGTTCTTCCCTTAAACTACATCCAGTAAGTTTATTATGTAGAATTAGTAATTGTCTTAATTACCTATGGATGCTATGTTCAGTCGCCATTTTGAATCTTTTTAATTTGAAGCTGTGTTTTTAAACCTCTAGCCTAAAGAAAACTTAGTCAACATTTCCTAGAGTTATAATCCCTTTTTAAATCAATCATTATACCAGCTTTCATTTGTGCTCAAATATTTTCACCTACTTTTATTACTAATGCCTTATAGTTCTAAATTTTAACTTTGTGTGCCAGGTTTTATTTCGTGTCATAGTCTGTCCCAAACTTGCTGTCTGGTGCAATTTTCAGCTTCCCTATTTTAGTCATAAATTTACATTTGTTCAAACCTTGTTGTAGCTTCTTTTTTTTAACTATATTTTTGCATTATTCCTTAAATGTGAGCCTTATGCTAGTTTCTTTTGACCCGCAGGCACGTGGTCATGTAGAAAACCCAACTTCTCATGTCATTATATTTGGAGACTTGGAAATAATAGGATAATAAAACAAGCAAAAGTTTTTTATTTTTCCCTGTCGCTACAGTGCTGGATCGGGGACCAGTGCTAAGACGGTTACTGGTACTGGTGGGAGATCACAAGAAGAATTTTTTCAATTATCCCATGTTTCAAAACATGGATAAGAGACCTTCAAGATTAGCGCTGCCTTCTTTGAAGCTGCTAATTGAGAATGAGGACAGACGTAAAGATGCTTTACTTGCTGAACTTGCTGCAACCAGCTCAGCAGAGGTGTCTGATGATCCTCTTGAAATCAGAAAAGTGATATCTAGCTTGAAGGAAGCTATCAGACCTTATGAGGCTGCCAGTAGAGAGTTGTCTGCTTGGTATAGTAAAAGTGGTTCTGGCTCTAATGCTTCTGAAGTCAGAAATACTAGACTGCAACTCATCCATATGGACTGTAGAGAGGTTGTGAGAGACCTAAATGCACAACTTTCCAGTTTGGGAGAAGAAGGGGGCTCAAGTATATGGGCGGCGAGTGTTGTTGGGGAGCAAATTTCGGTCGTGGCTGATGATGGAGGAAGTGATAGGCAGCGTGCTGCTAGTGAAAACTCTGATCCGCCATTTCCCTCTGACCTGGAAAATTCATTGATACTTTTGAATTTGGGTCAGACTCCTGTTGTGCAGCCCCCTCCTGTTGTGCAGCCCCCTCCTGTTGTGCAGCCCACTCCTGTTGTACAAATGAATAGACGCATTTGGTAGTGAGTTGTTGGTGTTCAGCTGCGCCTAAATAACATTTCGCTGTGCTACTTGTATTTTGTTGCGCTCTTGAGGTATTTTGTTGTGCGGTGTGTGATTTGGCTGCTGGGCTGTGGCATTTGGTGGTTCCTCAACATTTTGCTTTGCTGAAATATGTCGCGCGATTTTCTTGTGAGATTTCGTTATGTTGGATGATATTCTGCGAAATGCTGATGCAACAACAGCAACAAGATGAATTGCCAGATGGCACTAGAATGACTAGATAGCTAAATCATTCTATCAGTTGTGTCATTATCGCTATATTCAATGTATATATTATTTTCGAATCATTTGACATTTGATTGATTTTATATTTTAATATGATCTTGTTTTATAATGTCATTTTCATTTTTGAAAAATTAATTTTGAATGAACACAATACATGAATGAGTAAGTTTTATGTCTATGGAACATGTTTACGTAAGGAAAGTATACATTTATATCGCTCAAAATTATATGATTATTGAATAAATTGTCCGGTTGCCCAATAAAAAATTTCATTCAGAACGATGTTTTCACTTTTGAGGTAGCAGAGAGTGAATTCTGACCCGCGATTCGAGGGAAATAATTATTCAGTCTAATATCCCACTTTAATTTTTTTGGTTTCCTTTAGTTATTTTTTCAACATTACCTAAGTTTTGGTAAAAAAATAGCTGCATTTGCTAGCTTACAACCAAATATTTTTGGTTGCAGGGTACTAAGTTCCATGTTATTGATTGGTTCTACAATTTCGGACACGTCAGAAAAGAAAATATAATTATTATTTAACTTCCATTCTATTTGGTATCATGGATACCAATTGAAATAAAAGTTAAATAATGATCATTATATAAAGATTTTCACGTGTTCGAAAATATGGAACAGAGAAATAACACGGAACTAACCCTAAAATAGGACATGTTGAATTTCTGAACCAATTGCTTCTAATAACCTCATCTGGATATTAATTTTGGTTTTTTTTTAAGTTACCGTGAAATAATCATAAAAAATTGTCTCCATTTTCTATAGACATAGAAAACGGAGACAATATTTTATGATTATTTCACGATAACTAAAAAAAAACACCAAAATTAATATCCAGATGAGGTTATTAGAAGCAATTGGTTCAGAAACGAACCGGTTTACGAACGGTTCTTATTTCGAATCATGACTCTAAATAAGTAACCACTTTTACTAATTAAAGTGAGTTAGTTGTACTTAAAGCGAGGCCTGCGGCCTGCCTGTACCGTCAAACTGTCGATCATCAGATTATTCGGACAAAAAAACTAATTAGTGATGCTGCATTTCATCATCAGAACTCTCTATTCATAACAACTGTGAATTAGGTAACAGTTCAAAAACTTTTTCCTCCTCAAGTCCTAAATAATGTCTTACTTATTATGTTAGTATAATATAATAGCGATTGGAAATGCTTCAATGTATTTTGTGCTAACTCAGATTGTACAAATGGCGTTCTAGATAGTAAATGGGGGTTTATAATCTATCGTATAGGAGACAATCGTAAAATATGCTTTTTGCATTAGGAAAATATTTCACTTTCCACATTTCAACTGCAGTTTTTACTTATTATACAACTCAAAAAAATGATGTTATCAATATCCTACCAATTTTATTTAGAATAAATTGTAAAGAATAACTTGAATGATTATTTATAATAATATAATGTAGTTGCCCACACAATAACTGAATGGAAAACTACTGCCTTTCTAAGAAAACTTGAAGTGAATTTTGGCATAATAGGTGAGAAACATTCATTCATTAACACTTTAAGTAGACATATTTTCGAAATTTATAAAGAAATATATTGAGTATCAATAGTTTTACAATGTGTGAGGACTCCATTAAAACATCTAAAAATAAAAACGAGAGTTTCATTGAATCACGAATTAAGAGATTATCAAGTTTCACGAATTAGGAAGACTATACCTGTATTATGCTGCATATCGTGCAGTGACCCTGCAGTCTTATGCAGAACGTATTGCTAGTTAGTGGAAACTTCATCATAACTAGAAATTAGCTATTTTTCAGTGGAGGCATTTAGGTAGCTACAAGAGATGTGCGTATAGGAATTTCAGCCTCTCTGGCGGTCTATTTCAAAGCTACAATATGAGATTAACACAAAAACAATCAGTAGTGTAAGATAAAGAGGTCTGTATGAAATAACAAACAAATGCAATTGTATGAGGAATGATGTAGTTGTCGCTAAGAAGCGATATATGCTACCAACTAATTAACAATCAAATCTCTGTGAGGTAAAGAATAAAATGACGGCAAATAAGAAATTTATTCAGAACAACAATGTAAATATCCATATAAATAAAATTTGACTTTAGATCCTCTAAAACAACTAGTGAGTACGACTGTGACCACCAGCACACAGACTATAAATTCCAAGAAAACATAAATAAACATAAAAATAAACATAAATAATTATGAAATTAGAAACTAGACCGATAATTGAAGAGTTCTTTTTCATATTGATTACGAAATTCATTGATTCAATAGGTTTTAGAAATTATTGTCAAAACCCTGCACGAAATATATATCTTAAATAATTTAAGTCCTCTGATAAGAAAAAATGAATAATCAATTGGAGATTCTGACGTCAGCTTCGACCAATTCTAATCATATTGCTAACGTCAACAAAAGAAAACTGGATAAAAGGAACTGGAAAAGTAGTCAGGAAGAAAGAACAAAGTCACCTACCACCAGTCAGTGACAATGCTCATGGATGCAGAGAAGCTACTCTATGAACAAAGTCACCTACCACCAGTCAGTGACAATGCTCATGGATGCAGAGAAGCTACTCCATGAACAAAGTCACCTACTACCAGTCAGTGACAATGCTCATGGATGCAGAAAAGCTACTCCATGAACAAAGTCACCTACCACCAGTCAGTGACAATGCTCATGGATGCAGAGAAGCTACTCTATGAACAAAGTCACCTACCACCAGTCAGTGACAATGCTCATGGATGCAGAGAAGCTACTCTATGAACAAAGTCACCTACCACCAGTCAGTGACAATGCTCATGGATGCAGAGAAGCTACTCCATGAACAAAGTCACCTACCACCAGTCAATGACAATGCTCATGGATGCAGAGAAGCTACTCCATGAACAAAGTCACCTACTACCAGTCAGTGACAATGCTCATGGATGCAGAAAAGCTACTCCATGAACAAAGTCACCTACCACCAGTCAGTGACAATGCTCATGGATGCAGAAAAGCTACTCCATGAACAAAGTCACCTACCACCAGTCAGTGACAATGCTCATGGATGCAGAGAAGCTACTCCATGAACAAAGTCACCTACCACCAGTCAGTGACAATGCTCATGGATGCAGAGAAGCTACTCCATGAACAAAGTCGCCTATCACCAGTCGGTGACAATGCTCATGGATGCAGAGAAGCTACTCTGTGAAAGCAGTCACCCACCAAGGAATGTGACAAAACACAAGCACCGGTGACTGCATTCACAGATGGAAGAGTAAATGAATCATCTAACAAAATTGAAGATAGTTTTAGTTTACTTGGGTCTTCTTAAGAATCTGGCCTTAGCATCTCTGAATTTGTTTCTAATGCTGTATGAGCCGTATTTCTCGAAGAGCTGTGGGTAAGCGGACTGCACAATCACATCTACTGTTGCACCAGTGTAGTGTGACTTTTGCTCCAACATTTCATCAAAAAGAGTTTTCAATGTCGCCCTGTCTTCGAGGGTATACGTGGCGTTTGCAGCTTTGGCGGAATGCTCGCTCCTTCTTGATCTAAGAAGGTCCTGCCTCCTATCTTCAGAGATGATCCCTGTAAGAAATTTATAAATTAATCTCTATGAACTGATTATTAGATAAAAATAATTTGATTCGGGGTAGCTATTCGATAAAATTAGGAATAAAATATTTTTCATAACCAAAAAATTTGAAGCAATAGCTATTAGACATAGTGAAACTAAATATTAATCTCTAAGTGTGTTAAATGATAGTCCTTCACATATCGAACAATAAATTTCATATTAATAAATATAAAATACTACACGTATCTTTATGTAAAACATGCAGCAAGCAAGCTATTAAACCTAAACTTATTTAACATATTATTTCAAATTCATTACAATAGTAAACCCTTTCAAATTGTGTTTTATCAACTGCGAAGTACAAGTATTAATAAACCACGTAAACATAAGAGATAATATCGTAACAATCATTGAATCATTAATTTGTTACTCAGATTGCCTAGGCCTACCAAAAAGAATTCAGAGCACCTAGAATGGAATGTTACCTGTCGAAAATACTATGAAGTGTACACACACTATCATGTGTAAAAGAGTTGACATTACACCATGTGTTAAGTTTATAAATGCTTAGAATTTTTCATGCATTTAAATTACGCATGAAGACGAAGGTTCTTCCAGTTTCCTCATATAATAATATACAATAGTAAAAGCATCGCAAAGTGATACAAAATGTACAAACTAACAAGGTACATTAGGGCTTGTTTCACACTAATCGAATTCAGAATTCCCATACGTGAAAGTTCTGTTTATATACAAAAAGTGATCAGAGAGAAGCTAGTAGTTCTTTGCATTCGTTACATAAGAATGGAGTTAGCTAGCACGTTTTTTATGAGTAATACGGCGTAACGTCGATAAGTGTAAAAAGGACCTTACCGTACATGAAAGGAAGTGAATACATGCGATTCAAAGATTCGAGATAACCAATCATAAATAGGAAGTAACTAACCTTCAATTTCAGGCAGGGGAAGAGATGAAGCGATAACACTCTCGCTGCTACAGCTGATAACTGAGGAGTCATCCAAGTGGATAGTTGGTCTTTCAGACAGAAATGGTTCTGAAGCAGAGAATCAAATGAATTAGCGCTTGAAGAAAATGTTATTCAGCCTTTACATAATTAAATAAATTAGTTGCCAACGAAAAATCATACAGCATGTTAAAAAATAATTATTTCACATCGAAACGAAGCATTCCAATTGCGTCAAAAAACGATATATAAAACAAGTTAACCATTAAAACAGTAGCCAAGTACTTTTCCGTGATGGTTCTAATCCAACATATTCTGTATAGTTCGAATCTGTCTCTTCCTCTTCTCTTTTCTTCATTCTTGGGACTCTTTCTGCTGACTCCTTCTTACAAACTTCTTCTGTTGGTGGGACCTCTGAAATATACACATGGAAATGTAAACACAATGTTGAAATTTTAAATAAATGAAAGAAGAAACTTGCAAATATTACCTTCATTTTTCACAAGAGCCATGAACAAACATGATAACTTTAAAATACAACAAAAATAATTTAGATCAAACATCAGTTTACAGCTTTTATAGAAGAACAAAATTAAATGGGACAAAATAAAAGTTGCTACATACCGACTATAGAGGATGTCGGCAACAGATTTCCACCATAACATTCTTCTAAGAACCTTGCAGAAGCGAAACATGCTTTATCCTTTGAGGCAAGGTCGTACACTCTGTTTGCCGTCACTTCTGAGTGATTCATATGTTTAGCAACATTGCGAGACATAGAAGGATCCACCTCTTTAGTTATAGTGGTTGCAGATCTTCTGAAATCATTTGAGGTCATGTGACCGAGGCCACTAGCCCTGGCATGTGCACTAATGGGGTGACTCACACAGTCTACCAATGAGTTTCCAGTGAAAGTTGTAAAAAAAAACTGGACATCAGATTCTATTAGTAATTTTGTTCTAATAAAATCTCTGTAAGTGTCCATATGGAGGACCATTTGACCAGTAAAGGCAATTTTAGCTGGTCCATGTGTACCAAGGGTTTTATGGTTTAAAATTGACATCATATGTTCCGTAGAACCAGTTTCACGACAATGATACTTTTTTTTAGCTTCATAGTCATTCACAGTAAATTCAGCTAGAACACCCGCACGATTCGCATTCCTCCAATTCAGGGTGAATAAGAGATAATTTCGAATAATTATGAAAGACCTCTGGTTTAATATGAAGTCTGGAGATCTACATTCAGACAGGAGAGTAAATGCTCTCCTGTACTCATAAGAAGCTCTATATTTCTTCATTTTTTCTGCAGTTAATAGTACTTCGGTTTGCCTTATTCTTTTCTTTGCAGTTTCAACTCCAATTTGGTTTTTGAAACTCTTGCTCCAGTTTGCAAAGTCAGTATACATGGACTGGGCATAATTTCTCTCCTCACTATTAGAATATCTGTTTTCTCGTACATCTTTGCAAATGAATGACATGAACTTTTTTAGGGCGACCATGTAAGTCCTGGAAGTGTGACCACTCCAGGATTTATCATTCTTTTTGACATAAAACATACGCCACATAGTGCCGTCACAAAGAAGGCAAGAGAGTGCTTTTGCATTAAGTTGTCGGCAAATCCTTTTCATCATGTGGGAATTATGAACGGCTGTGACTTTTTTATTCCCTCCCCCTTGAGGTCCTTGTTGCCAAAGCTCGAAATGATTTATCATGCGGTCCAGGCAAGCAGGTAACACATAGTCGTCATTAAGAGCTTCTAGTGGCTCAACATGAGCTTCCACCATGAATTCGTTCAGGATACCTTCCACAGTATCTCTAACTGGAAGTTCAGATGAGCTGCTCTCTTCCACCTAACAAATGAAAAATAAGTATAAGGTAAAATTGGACCAATTATGGTTTAATAATAAACAGTTTAAATTAAGTTCACGTTATTTTATCTTGATGGTGATGAAATTTCAGTTGAGTTGAATTTACTAATAACGTTCTTTCCAAATTTAATAGTCTAATCAAGTTCTGTCTCGAAGTATCGATTTTAATTTAGTTGGGGGTCCAATGTCTTTTTCAGAAAAGAGGCCATATCGCTGAATTCAAGAGTAGTCAGAAAAGAAAACCACTACGTAATTGCAGTCACTGACTCAATTACCAAGGAATGTAAAGAAACAGGACACAACCACCGGTAGCTGCTCTCATGGATGGAAGAGGAAAATGAAGAGGTTATAGCGAATGAAGCCTACGACTAACAATCCTACCTAACACACAAATCTCAAAACCTAACTCAAGCACTTCTTATACTAAAATACCATTAAAAATGATTAAAGACAATCCAAACTACATAGTTTCGGAGCAAAAGTGATGTCACTCCCTTTTACTCTTATTTTAAAAACATTTGTTACCTTGACCGGATTTCCAGGTTCTTCAGAAGAACTTCCGTAGAAGGATCCTGGTGTGACAGCCTCAGTGTTTGAGTAACTTGGATGACATCTCTTGGTATGGCTACGAAGATTGAAAATCTTAGCTTCGCACAAATTACAATTAACTCTAGCAACTTTCCTTTTCTTTTGCCCTTTAATTTTACGCTGATTCGTTATTTGAAGCACTTTCGAAGCCTTTTCTTTTTCCCATCCATGTTTCCTTTTCATGTGATTAGGAAGATCCACCTTCATTAGACGGCATTCTGGACATCGGTTTTGTCTTCTTTTGAATTTACTGGTTACTGGAATGGCTTCATCAGAAATCTCTTCCATCTTTGCAACCTAATTTAAGAAGCATAAGCAAGAACAAAATAGAGTAAGAAAACAATAGTAAGTATATAATTGAATTTAGAAAAGCATCGTCTGAGAGTAATATAATAGATTCATTAGAAATAGTAGGTCTCCATAGTAGGTATCGACATTTTTTAAATAATGAATATCTACCTAGCTAATGAATAGATTATTTACCACACTAGTCCGCGACGACTCAATATATATTTTATACTTTACATGAATAACGAATACGGTTATGTTACATTTTTAAAAATAGATGTGAATCAAATATTAACAATAAATGGATAATAATCTTAAATACAAATAGCTAATAACTTACAATGTCCTTTACATCTGATACTGTAACAGCAATAGAACCATCCGCCATTTTGAGGATTTTTTTGGGCATGTAATATTGTTCACCATTATACTGGAAATAATCATACCTTAGTTATCTAAATTTATATCAAATATTTCAATGTATTCTTATAATGACGCATTCATTGGCACTTATAATGACACTAGTGTTACTTCTTATTATGACGAGAATTTGACGCAGTTAAATTAGCAGAAGTATTTGAATGTTTCTTGATGTTACAATTTATTTAGATTCAGTAAATATTGAATGTGATTAAGAAATTACATTTATATTTGCAACTATGATGCAAATCTAATCATTTAATTCTCCCAAAAATGGTGGCTACAAAGACTATGAACACTTATGTAAATTTTAGCTAATTTAAAACTAAATGTTCCAACACCAAACTCGTCCTATCGGCTTATAGCTACATATTTCAATCCTCAATATTTCTCTAAGCTGGAAAGCTCGCATTACGTTAATTGGTGACTTATAGCTAGTTAGTTACCTCAAATATAGCGTTGTTTGATTGAGAATTAGAGTTCTTAGTCCCTACTGCAACATCATTGACTGCTTCTCCACTACCATTTCCCTCAGACTGTGCGGCGACATCATTGACTGCTTCTCCACTACCATTTCCCTCAGACTGTGCGGCGACATCATAATTGACTGCTTCTCCACTACCATTTCCCTCAGACTGTGCGGCGACATCATAATTGACTGCTTCTCCATTACCATTTCCCTCAGACTGTGCGGCGACATCATCATTGACTGCTTCTCCACTACCATTTCCCTCAGACTGTGCGGCGACATCATAATTGACTGCTTCTCCATTACCATTTCCCTCAGACTGTGCGGCGACATCATCATTGACTGCTTCTCCACTACCATTTCCCTCAGACTCGCACTGGAAAAAATGCATAAGTTATAGAAAAAATATTGCATAATTCAATTCAGTATCTTAGATAGCTATCAGTTATTATATACTAATAATTTAATTTCATGCTAATTTGTGACTTATCAATAGCTAGTTACCTCGGATGTTGAGTTGTAAAATTGAGAACTGCAGTTCTTAGTCCCTGCTGCAACATCATTGACTGTCGACTCTTTGGAAATTGATTCAAGATTGGTTTTATTCCTGAAATGATTTATGAAATTTAATTTTAATGATACTTTTTACTTCATTCATAAGGATAACCAATCAAGCTATTCTACCTTGAATCCACAATGAAACCTACCTGTTCAAAAATGATCTGATGAGTTCTCTGTCCAATACATTCTTGAATGGCTCCCAAGAATTACAGCTGAAATAAGAAATAGTTAAATTATTAGAATGAGATGATATTTCTTAGATAAACATATCTAACTAGCTACTGTAGTCTGTAGCTACGTAGATGTGAGCTAATCTTACAACAAACAATATCTCTCGATAAAATTCATTGGAGATAAATTTGTTAACACTAATGCTTTAAAAATATGTGATCAATTCACATACCTGTCTGGATACCCTGACCATTTGATGAGGTATTGGACTCTCCCCTGGAAATAATGAACTGAATGTTAGAGTTTCTAATCTTATCATTTATTGTTCAAGTTTTAGGGAAAATCCTCAAATATTTACCTTACGTTTCCTCTTGCCCACTATTCTTTCAGCTTCATAGATTTCCAAATCCTCCATATGTCCTTATAATTAATTATTTATTTACTGTTAAATATATTCTGAAATGCACTATAACATTAATGAGCAAGTTAAAACACAGATATGTCAATTAGGCTTAAAATAAATTAATTTCCATGTTAATTTTTGGCTTGGCTTCTTCTAAAACAACAGTTCCCTGTAGAGGTCCTGCTCTCTAAGCAGCAACACTAAGTCTGGAATTGGATAGTTTAAACAGTTGTGTTTAATTAATTACTTAAATGAATTACTTAAATCATAAATTTAGAAGCATTCAAAAATTTAGTTTCATAGTTTGAGTATTTGTAATTTATTTATTTAGTTTCTATTTTACTTATAATTTATTAGCAGTAATTACTAAATACAAAGAGTTATAAATAAATACATTTTTGATACATTTGTAGTTTTAATATCCCACCTACATACTTTTTATATTGAATAAATTATTCAATAAAATCTCTCAAGTACACACACTAAATTATCCTTTGATCTCAGGGGTCCACAGCTAAAATTGTTTTCTATGCAGGGGTCCCTAAAGAAAACGCTATAGGGAACTGCTGTTCTAAAAGGAGTCAAAATTGGCTTGGCTCAAAATTGTGGAATCTTGGCCTGTAATTGGCTTACAATCTGACACACTGAAACATGGTGCTAACACATAATTCCAATTTGTACAATATCATGATGCATATATTTTCATGTAAATCTGTGTTCTATTCCGAGTAAACTGCATAACGCAGGATTCTGGCACGCCACTACTTAATTCTATTCAGTAATATATTATGCAATTGAGATTCTCAAATTATTCTAAGTTTCCTGTAACACAAATAAAGTATGTGAAATGAGCTTTAAGTTCGTCAACAAATAAATCCATTTAATAAAATATCAAGCAATTGATCTTTTACTATAACTTCATGTTGTGCGAGAGATTCATATAACTGGATATAACCGTCCAGTAATAAAGTAGAATACTCTGACCCATTCTGCATTTGTTGGCCAAAATACCATCAACTTATCTGAAAAGCTTAAAAATCCACCATTTTTTCCAATTTAGCCATCAAAAATTATTTATAACATAGAAATAAAATTCACAGACTTTGATAGACTAATATTTTCAGTAAGTAAGGAAAAAATAAATTCACAAGTTGGTGGAATTTACCATGAAATACAGACTGGACAGTGATTGCCTGACAGATAAGTTTAACAGCGTCACTGCTTTAGGTAATTTTGGGAAGTGTCCAATAAGAGGGTAATTAGTTATTATATGGTGATTAAGGTAGTTGCACATATCTATCGCACTAAAGATGAGGTAGCGCCAGCCGCCAGTTTTCAAATTCCGCAAATACCATGGGAACATAGAAATTGAATAAGACTGGATGCAGGCATTACTCAACATTAAAAATTAAAGGCAAAATTAAGTTAATAAACATGGGAACATAAGGATTAGCTTGATTAGGTTAATTCAAAATTTTAAATCAATTACATAGGATCATCATGTCATGCAGGTAAATTGCAGCACACACTTGCGCTTCTTTTGATAGCAATGAACATTTCTCAGTGAGACGCGACAAAATACAAACCTGAGCTCAATTTAAGAAATTGCAGATCTCTGCGGAACTTGAAGTTCTTGTATTAATTTTCACGTAAGTGTAACTATTAATTTAGTTGCGGAAGATGCACAGTCTGTATTTACTATTTGGTGCACAAAATCCCACTGACTTTTTCAAAAAGCTGGAAAAATCCACCATAAATTTACAGTAATTTGGTGGATCCATCAACATTTTCTCAATTTATCCACCTAAAATTAATGATAACATAGGAATATATAAATAGATAAAAATCCACTGACTTTGCCAGAGTATTATTTTCATAGAGAAAAAATTCCACCGACATGTCGGTGGAATTTACCATGAAATACAGACTGGGGAGATGGCTAAATGCCAGGTAAAAAGGCATCTGCATGTCCAAACTCGCCATTTTAATGATGAACAATTGAACATGTTAGTTATTTTGAGCTTTTCAATTTCAAATGGCTAGCATTATTTATTTTTCTCTTATGTTACAGCATACAGCATAGTCTGAGCATACAATGTCACAATGATACAAATACAATGCCAGACTGCCATTCTGCAGAAAGTATCTCTTCTCCCGCAGAGATTTTAATGTGAGAGAGAGTTATTCTCCGTCCTCCGACTCTCAGCAGCAGATTCAGAATCTCCCACAGCTAAATTAATGGTAACATAACTAGGAATTAATTCAAGATCTTCCGCAAAGATCTCCAATTTCTAAAATTCAATCAAAAAACTTCCGCAGAGTCTTGGAAAAATGTTCCACATTCTGCAGACTGGCCAGACTGCAGAAACTATTGAAATGTTCTCCAAGAAATCTTCTATTTTGACTTCTGTTCTCAGTTAAATAGTAATACATGTAAACATAGAAGGAAGTTAAGGATTGTTTGTACAGAAATTGTTAAAAATGTCCCATGTTTTGCAGACTGGAATTACAATGTAATTTTCTAGAGAATTTGTGATAATTAAATCATTTGAGAGAAATTTGGTTATTTTACCTACCTAATTTTAATTTTTAAAAACCTACTTGGTAAGTTGGTGAGAATGTGAGATAGGCTTAGCGCTTATGGCAGGCTAGGTAGCCTACTAGCCACTAGCCTAACATACATCTGGGAACCTAACTGGCTAGTTTGTATATTCATACCTACATATTTGAGAGGCAACAGACAAATTTATCTATAATCTACTATCTAGGTACCTTACCAAGGCCTAGGTACCAGAAAAAATACTTTCCAAGTGGATGCCGGATACTACTCATACTAGTAGTTTAGTTAGGGTCAAGCATGACCCTAGCTTCAAAACACACGTTAACTAAAAACTTAAATTAATAAATTATAGCATGTAATGCGCTTCTTTGAAAGCTAGTATGCCATTTTAATGTAATTTCGGTTCAGAATGTTTTAGAGACTCTCTTGAGAGGACCGAAATTAAAAATTATAGGGCCGCAATTCACCTGCGTGGCCCTAGTTAGGTCTTGACGCCATTTCTTAACAAGTGGCAAGAGGCTAAATGTAGGTAGGTACATTCAATTTATGGTAACAGAGATCTACCTATGTAAATACTAGGCTACCTATAATTATTTTAAAGGAAAGAATGCTGCCATCGAGCCACGAATGTATCTTTAAGAAATCCTCTTAACTCTATCTTACGCGGTTTAAATAGGTGTTGCCAGATGGAAAAAATAAAGTCCTTGATATTTTACATGAAGAATCGCTGGAATTGAAAAATATTCTTTGGAATTTTCATTTTGTGTATAATTAAATAAAAGTAATTATCGGTTAACATTAATTAATATATCTAATTTAATTAAATTATAAATATCTAATCATTATTAGCGGACTTAGGTATATCAATGAAATAACATATTTATTGAAGAGAGCATATAATATTAGGAAGGTATCGGATTAGGTTCGCTTTGGTACTTTTTGAAGATTCGGAGGTTTGCAGACAGATGATCAGAATTAATGTTTCCTCTGAAATGTTGAAAATCGGGTTCATTATTTGAGGTTTGGAATTCAAAACCGGCAAAGATTCGGGTCCGGAAACCAAACGAAAGTTCACGTGCCCACCTCTGTCACACCTGTATCTTTGTCGTTTTACCATCAGCACCTAGGCCTACGTGATTTTTTACGAACGGGTGCACAAGTGTAGATGGAACTAAAGGAGAGCTATGCATATGAATACGATTAAACAATTAATTGATATTGGGTGAATATTAATTATATCAGTGGCTGGACAGTATTGAGATGTTTGGTATGCACTTTTACATTAATTAAGCTATACACAAATCTTCCACACTAAAGTCATTTTCGACTTTGAAGCTTCATTTACGTAATACTATTATCTTGAACATGAAATTTGACTTCTTTTATTTAATTGTTTATTTTATTTGAAGCTCGTATCTATCACATGAGATGAGGAAAGATTCCTAAAAATATAAACTGTGCCTGAGCTAATCAATTAAAAAATATTAATTTATTGAAAAAAAATACATTAAATTTTTCTTACTAAAATCGAAAGAGCTCGCCAAAATCTATTTTAAAATTAATTATTATAGATATCTGTCCAGTCAAATTAAAGATATATGTATTTGAAAATTCACACTACACAACCAAATAGTCCTTTTACAAAGCAAAAGGGGCGTGATCATAACAAAATGACAAAAGATTTCTTCTCAAAGGCAAATAATCTTACACTTTATATTATAGATAAAATTAAACAAGTATTCTAATACCACAATGTAACTATAAAATAATTCATACAATCGAATATGTTATTAAATATTTTAATATAAAATATTTAGATGAAAACTCACCACTAAATACTAATTTTGCCAGTGATACTTTGTTACATTGCTGATATCTCAAAAAGTACTCAGTTATGTCACGTGAAATTAAATTTTAATCTTTATTATATATTATTGATTATTCATGCAAACTTTCAGCTAAATCCAACTCATAATGAATTAAGCAGCAAGTTTTTTCATAAGTGTTGAAATTCACTTCTTTGCTGAGGTTCACAGTCTAGTAAGTGCTATATACTGTTCATAGACACTGCGGTCCACTATTCGAAAATCTTTGTTAAATAAATGATACTCAGAATGTTGTTTTAAGCATTAAAAAGACCATTTAAAATAAATAAGAGTAGGCGTTTTCTTTTATTTCAGAGTTTAATATTGAGCGAGAAATCTGAGAAAAACATTTCCAGGCGTTTGTTGTTCGATAAGCTGTATAACATTTTTTCTATATAATAAAATGCAAAAACAAATACATATCCAAAAAGACACTGGAAAGTTCTTTTCAATGGTATCATCAAAATACAGGAATTCAAATTAATAGATATACTTATCACAGTTTTAAGATAACGAGCTGAAATACGACCAACATGCAGGTCTTGTTGTTAGTGAACAACCTTCTCTTCTATCATTCTCAAATGCTTATATTACTGAGAGCAGAGAGCATATTGGTATCTTGGACCCGATATCCAGAAGACAGCTTAGGGTGGACCTTCTTAAAGGTCAAGGCGAACCATTCAGTGGTGACCCACAGAACTTTTGGTGTTGGAGACAGAGGCTATCAAGAAGGTTGCTGGAGGCCGAAGCCACAGCTATGGATTCTCTCGAAATCCTCCAGGCAAACACCATTGGTAGACCTAGAAAATTAGTCTCTGACAACATTGATGCAGGTGCTCATGATCCTGGAGGTACCTTGATGAGAGTTTGGTCTTCACTGACCAAGAGATTTGGGAACAGTGCTGCAGTGTCCGAGGCACTGCTGTTCAAGCTGGAGAAGTTTCCTTTCATTAGATCTACACATGACGTGTTGGCCATGGAGGATCTTCTGGACTTGTGTCGAGTCATCAATTCAAACCTGGGCATATGTGCAGATCTCAGAACCTTGGATCTGCCCAGAGGTATGCGCTCTGTCTGGCAGAAGCTTCCTGATAGTTTCCAGAACAAATGGAGAACTCAATGTTACTTGTTGGAGAGGAGAGGTGGAGGTACCCCAAGCTTCCAGCAGTTCTTGGATTATTTGGAGTCCTTTATAGAGGAAGTTTCTTCTCCACATTTTCTTCTGGAGGCTAAACCAGCTTCTAGAGCTCCTGCAAGAGGTATAAGGACCTACAATACCAACGTGGAGGTTACATGCTCGTATCATGAGGCTCCAGGGCACTCAATTGAAGATTGTAAGGCTTTCAACAAGCTCAAATTTTATGACAAGAAGCAGTTCGCAATTAAGAAGAAATTGTGCTTTGCCTGCCTTGGAGACCATGTAGTCTCGAGCTGCACTAGGGAAGCAACCTGCAGCATATGTAAGGGTGGACATCTTGATGTGATGCACTGGCACCGAGGTCCGCGAGAAATGCGGGAGTCTCAGCGAGAAGCAAACAGTAGGTTTGGCCCGAGGCAAGTGACCTCAAACTGTGTTAAGGTATGTGATAGCCAATATGATAGGGTGTGTTCTCGAATTTTGCCGGTTGAAGTGAAATATGAAAATTGTGATGCCACAGTGAAGTGTTTAGCTATAATTGATGAACAATCTGACAGTACCTTTTGTGATGAGAAACTTTTAGAACATTTTAATATTGGACCAGTGCCTAGTCAATCTTTCAGCTTATCCACCATGTCTAGTTTCTTGTGTAGCAGTTCTAAAATTGAAGCAAAGGTGGTCAGAGGTTTTTCCGTGAGTGGTTTAAATAAGAGAAAGCGGATAAATTTACCAACTGTTCTTACTCACCCAGGCATTCCACAGTCCAAGCGAGGAGTGGCGACGCCAGGGATTGTGGCAGCTCATCCTCACATCAAAAGCTTTGCTAGATTCTTCCCGAGAATAGACCCAAAGTTGGACATCCTGTTGTTAATTGGAGGTAACTGTGGTGAGGCCATGGCAACCAAAACTCACGGTAAGCACTATCCTTTTGTTCATGAAACACCTCTAGGGTGGGCTTTAGTAGGCCCTGCCTGTATGCGTGAGTGTCCACCTGTCGAAGCTAGATGTTTCAGAACTTCTGTAGAGCCCTTTTGTGAGCATTTTACATTGAAAACTTCATTGAATTCAGTTAATTCTAGAGATATGACCTCAAATAGATGTTTCAATATTTTTGAGGAGTATTCTGATGACGATGTGATGGATATATCACGTAGTGATAAGAAATTTCTCAATATAATTGGTGACGGCATAAGAATAAACGATGAAGGGAAGCTAGAAATGCCTTTGCCTCTCAAAGAGGGAACTTTGCCTTATAACCGCTTACAGGTTTACATGAGATCCCTGAGTACCTTGAAGAGCATCAAGAGAAATGATGTTAAGACGATTAAAGCTGTGGAGGTTATGCAATCGTACCTGTCGAGACGTCATGTAGAGCAGATCCCGAAGGCGGAACTGAAGTCATCTGATAGCACCTACTATGTGCCTGTGTTTCCTGTCCTACACCCCCTAAAGGAGAAGCTTCGGATAGTATTTGATAGCAGCGCCTCTTACCAGGGATGCAGTCTTAACGATAGATTGTTGCAGGGTCCAGACGAGGGAAACAAAATCGTTGGAGTTCTTTCTCGATTTCGACACGGGAAGATTGGTTATAGTGGCGATTTGGAAATGATGTTCCACTGCTTTAGCCTTGCTCCAGAGCACAGGAACCTCGTTAGATTTTTTTGGTGGGCTAACAACGATCCCGAGAGAGAGGTGGTGGAGTATAGAAGTAGGGTGCACAATTTCGGCAACAAATCTTCTCCTGCTGTTGCTAATTTTGGACTCAGATATACCACTCTATCACCAGAGGCCCAGAAGTACCCAAACGCCGTCAGTCTGATCAAGAATAATTTCTATGTGGACGATTGTTTGGGATCTGCTGATTCGGTTGAAGAAGCGGCTGACACCCTCAAGTCTGCTGTTCTCATCCTTAAGAAGTACAAGATAAGACTGCATAAAATAGTCTCTAGCTGTGCGAGGGTCGCGGATCACTTCCCGCCATCGGAGCGTGCTTCTGATGCGCACTCCATCGACTTGCAGGGCAGTGACGTTCAAAAGACTCTGGGTCTTTCGTGGGATACGGTTACGGACGAGTTCGTGATGTCTTGCAAGTTTCCTGATAGACCTATGACAAAGAGGGGCGTCTTAAGCACTTTGCACACCTTGTACGACCCTCTAGGGTTTATTTGTCCCGTAATTCTAGCTGGAAAGATCATACAAAGAGAGATGATACCTTCTAAGGGGAATCCCATCAAGAGCCCACTTCAGGATCTGGGCTGGGACGATGAGATCCCCGCTGCCGTCTCGCATACTTGGGTCAAGTGGAAATCTTCCTTGCGGGGCTTGGAGGAAATAAGAATACCTCGTAGCTACCAGACTCTCAATTTCGGAAACATAAAATACAGAGAGTTTCACGTGTTTACTGATGCTAGTGATGTGGCCATAGGTTTTGTAGTGTATTTAAAAGTAGTCGATGTCAATGATAAAATTAATGTTTCTTTTGTGTTTGCCAATTCCAAGGTTGCCCCCAGAGCTGCTACTTCGATGCCTCGATTGGAATTGTGTGCTGCCTTGGAGGGTTCTCGTTCGGCATCCTACTTGGTTAAAGAGCTGCTCGTCCCTATCCGAAGAACTACTTTCTATACAGATAGCCAGGTCGTCCTCGGCTACATCAACAACGTAGAAAAGAGGTTCGCAAAGTATGTGTCTGGGCGCGTTGCTTCCATTCTGAAGGTCTCTGAGCCAGATCAGTGGAAGTACGTCTCTACAAAGGGGAACGTTGCTGACCTAGCCTCCAGACCTCAAAATCCTGGTGTACTGATGAGCAGTCCATGGTTCACCGGTCCGAAGTTCCTGTGGACAAGCAGTGGTGCTTCCCATGACTTGCCGAACTCTCCTGTGGAGCTTCCTGAAGTAGTGAGGCAGGTACAGACCTTTAAAACATGTTTGAGAGGTCAGAGTATCACAGAGGTGATCTGCGAGAAAACTAACTGTCTGATGACAGCCGTAAATATCATGAATAATGTGAAGAGGCTCTCTCTCGCTTGGTTGACTGCGGCTGGTGTCAGAGATACATCAAAGGATGTTACATTCAATGCACTTAACTTCATGGTCGAGCAGATGCAGAGGTCCGAGCATCCGGAGGTCTGTGATATGTTGACAAAGGGTAGAGATTTGCCGGACACTCATGAATTGTCTAGTCTCTGTCCCTTCATGGACGGTGGAGTTATCAGAGTAGGTGGTAGGTTGCGTCATAGTGATCTGCCTTATGATGGAAAACATCCTATTCTCCTGCCTGCGAAGTGCAAGCTCACGACTATGATCATCTGTCATCATCACGAAAAGGTTCATCATCAGGGACGACTGTTGACTGTGGCATCGGTACATCAAGCTGGATATCACGTGCATCGTTGCAGTGGAGTAATAAGGAGCTTTCTAAAGTCTTGTGTGACTTGTCGTAAGCTCAGGGGTGCCTTTATGCGACAACAGATGGCAGATCTCCCTGCAGATAGGCTGGAAGTTGCCCCACCATTCACATCTACAGGTATAGATACCTTTGGTCCCTATGAAATTCACGATGGTAGGGCAACTCGACGATCTTCCTCCTCTAAGAAGATCTGGGTGTTGCTGCTCACCTGTTTGAGCAGTAGGGCCGTGCATCTGGAGCCACTGTATTCGATGGATGACTTGTCTCTGGACCTCGCCCTCCGTCGCTTTATTGCCATTAGAGGCGAATGCAAGCGTTTTCGCAGCGATAATGGTACGAACTTCATCCCAGTGCGCTCAAGGATGATGAAGGAGGCTCCAGATCTGACATGGGAACTAACCCCGCCTGGAGCTAGTCATCAGGCTGGTGTATGGGAGCGTAAGGTGGGTTGCATAAAGAACATATTCTCAGGAGCCATGAGGCAGCTAGGACAACGAACGTTGTCTCGAGAGGAGTTCATAACAGTAATTCAGGAATGTGCATCCATAGTGAACCATACCCCACTCTATGAAGTCGGCTCAGACCCTAATGACCCTCAGCCTATTTATCCTGCCATGCTATTAAATTTGAAAAGCAACAGAAACTCTCACGCCATTTCAGATTTCCATGAGCCGGACTTGCTGTGTTATGGAAAGTCACGCTGGAGAAGGGTTTAATACCTGGCGCAGCAGTTTTGGGTCAAGTGGAGGGACACGTTCATACATCGGTTGACAGAGAGACATAAATGGAAGAAGAAGACTCCATGCGTTGCTGTCGGAGATGTGGTTTTACTTCGAGAACGTGGTGCTTCACGCAACGTCTGGCCCATGGCGAGGGTTCGAGAGGTTCTCCTTGGAAGAGATTCCCTTGTGCGCAGTGTTGTGCTTCAGGTTTCTTCTGCGGGGGGCAATGGTTCGGTGCTCAGGAGATGTATCAGCGATTTGGTTCTTCTCTTGCCTTCGGAGGATCACCATTGCTGAGTCACGTGCTGTGACTCGGGTGGGAGTGTGGTGTGCAACACCATCCTCTGTATTTTATATATTATAGGTAGTTCGATTCCCTCATATGTTACAACAATAAATTTTATCTAGTCTTTTATTCCACTGTTCATGTCACTTATAGAATTAATTTGCCGGTGTCACCTAATGACGCATCAGTTTGTTAGGCTATTTTCATTTCAAAGTTGGAAGCGGCACAGTAAACGTAAGCCCGCAGTAGAATTTCATGGTGCCTTTTTTAGTGATCTCTTACCCTGGTTCTCCCCTTAAACTACATCCAGTAAGTTTATTATGTAGAATTAGTAATTGTCTTAATTACCTATGGATGCTATGTTCAGTCGCCATTTTGAATCTTTTTAATTTGAAGCTGTGTTTTTAAACCTCTAGCCTAAAGAAAACTTAGTCAACATTTCCTAGAGTTATAATCCCTTTTTAAATCAATCATTATACCAGCTTTCATTTGTGCTCAAATATTTTCACCTACTTTTATTACTAATGCCTTATAGTTCTAAATTTTAACTTTGTGTGCCAGGTTTTATTTCGTGTCATAGTCTGTCCCAAACTTGCTGTCTGGTGCAATTTTCAGCTTCCCTATTTTAGTCATAAATTTACATTTGTTCAAACCTTGTTGTAGCTTCTTTTTTTTAACTATATTTTTGCATTATTTCTTAAATGTGAGCCTTATGCTAGTTTCTTTTGACCCGCAGGCACGTGGTCATGTAGAAAACCCAACTTCTCATGTCATTATATTTGGAGACTTGGAAATAATAGGATAATAAAACAAGCAAAAGTTTTTTATTTTTCCCTGTCGCTACATTACCTATTCATCAATGGAGAACACTACATTCAGACGCCCGAACTAGAGAAAGATTGGTCGATACTAACTGCAACGAAGGTCGTGACCTGTTTAGCTATACTTCTGTCAAGTAAGTTGTCATAGACACAGTAAAATCCCATTGATTCTTTATCACACTACCAAGGGTGAAATCCGATATTGATTAAATACTCACTCGTAAATTTAGCAAGTCCTGGTGGTAAAAAAAGTTTTTCCTTGGCAATATGTTAATATTTAGAGAGAATTTTTCCATTTAATCAATATGGATTTGCAGGAGCTCAAGCTATAAATGTAGGTAAATATAAATACATTAATTATAGATGATCGTGTAATCAAATATAGAAGATTAGTTGAATAATGTAAATATGGAAGGAAGATCAAAAGTCTGTAAAGTTCTACCAGGAAAATAATTTTCTTCATGTTAAAATGACAAAGATGGCTCTGGCATCGGTTATAATCTCTATAGCCTGCTCCACGCTTGAAGCAGAGTGTATGCCATCATCAACGTAGAAACCCTCCAAGATGAAAGGAATAGCCTCTGGATATCTAGCAGCTATTTCATGGCCTGCGGTATACTTCAAGCCAAAACAGGATATACTTCAAGATCTACTGCCAAACAGATGGCTGGTAGATCTATGCTAAATGAGGTCCCTGTCAGGGTCGTTCCTCCTGAACCAGAAAAATCTATAAGGAGTCTTTCTGCTCTTCTGGCAAAGAGAAAGAGTTAAACATCTTCTCGACGTATGACACAAAGGCAACAGGTTGTTCAGGAAACCTCAAAAGTACGCAACACAGAGAGCTGTTGAGATCCGGTCCCTGAATCATAGCCTCATCAATACTGGTACACATATACTTGGCTGATCCGTCATAAACCAGCCTGGTTTTCTTCTTTCTATCGTTGTAAACCAGAAATATAGGAAACCAATAGGTTTTATTATATTTAGGGTTCATTTCACCAGAAAGAGCTACTTCGACGTGACCTGCACAAACATTGCTTTCCAAGGAGTCCATACGCGATTGCAAGCGAATGGGATTCCTCCGTAGACGCTGGAGAGAATTTTTGGTTCGATGATACACCACAGATTTTTTGTCAGGAAGCACAGAATCGTCCTTGAACGGTATAGGCAGTTCGATGTGTCCAGGATACAGTAACATAGGGTATGGTAATCAGTTGATTGAATCTATAGTTTGACGTGACCACCGGGTGACTCAAAATGGCGACTCTGACCACACTTTGAAACATGGAAAAACCTACTTAAACTTAATCACTTTTAAATTGAATTTTTTCTTATCAATTACTAACTAGGCATTGGTTAAATTGTATTTCCATTATTTTTTTCCTTATTTGTTATTCATTGGAACTACAATTTAGCAGTTAACTAGCACTAGTTTAGGCTGCTAGGTAGCATATGTTCAAGACCCTATTTTTTATAGATAAGTAAAAGAAATGAACAATTAAAACACACCTGAATTATATCTATATATTCAACTTTGAGGTTCAATCACCATTTTAGCTTTTCTTTTGTACGAAACCCTTATAAAATGACTTTAAACTTCTCGATATTAACATGCAAATACGAGGAATTATGAGCCGCTCGGTCACAAACAAGGAATGTGTTGTTGTGGTGACGTCATATTTTTGTGTCGTCTGCTAGGTACTATACCTGATTATGTTCTTATACCTTGGATGTGTCCACCCTCATCTATCCTGACTCAGTCTTCCATAAATTCTAAAAATTTCTTGTCATCCCTAGAGAAACCATACTCATCGTCATTGTGTAGAGCCTCAAACCGATTTTTATCCTTGTCGAAGGGGTTTGCATCAGGTACCTTCAATCGTACATCCACATGGCCATGGGTTTGGGTGCAATATGTATGTAGAACTCTATTTAATGGCTTCACGCTACCAGCAGTCAGACAGCTCTGTTCCACCACTGTCTAAACGAGCGCAGTTTTGTAGACATAAGGTTCTCTCCTGCTGTGATTCTCAAACAGCATAGCCTCAGCACAGACTCGCCCGATCAACAAGAGAACCTCTGCCTCATCGTCAATCTCACAAAAGTTGCTTGCTAAATGCTTAATATGTGGATGAGCCTCTACCACCCTAGGGTCTGCAATCTCATGCTTTACATCCGCAATAGAGGTAGAAGAGAGCAGCTCTGGCAGATGGATAGTCTGACAAGAGCTCAAGCATTATGCCTTCAATCCCGAAATGATGAAACTAGTCTGACAAATATCATAGTTATTAGCGAAATTTTTATTAGAATAATCCGCTACTCTCTCATCATCAACAAGGGAGCAGTTTGACTGAGGATCGATTATGGAATAAGCTCTTATGGATTTAGATTTAATGCCCACCATAGTGGGGTTCACCAGAACCACCATTGAGCAGTTTCTTCCTAGTCTCAAATGCACCTGTGTGCACATAGCTCTATTTTTCCCAAACTGAGTGATCTATGAGTCAATTTTCCCGAACTGAGTGTCCCAAATTAGAGGGACGAGATTTTCCGTGCTCAGTCCCAATAGCAGACGAATTCCTCACAGAACCAGAATCATGCATAACACTCAAATGCTCACCACCATATATTTTACACTTCACTACTTTATGATACTTTGACAAAAAAAGATTACCTAAACACTTGAAACTTATTTTCCTTTTAAACACCTGTTTTTTATCCACATATGGCAGTCTTTCAAATGCGTTGCATTTATCTAAATTGTAGCCAGGTCGCTCATGATGCATGCACCAAGCCTCACCATCATCTCCGTCTTTAGGATAGGTCCCCATAGTCTTCATGACGTGGCCAACTCTCCTGCCAGTGCTGGGGGCAGCATCGCTACTATATGGCATTGGGAAATCTTCATCTGCATAAAGTGCAGACTTACTAGTTAAGAACTCCACAAATACGCGATTCAACCCAGTAGCACAGTTGAACATTTGGAGTTCCATGTTGTAAGGCATATTAAATTCTATTACCCTATAGATCTGAGATATCACACAGTGAAAGCTGTTGAAATTTTAGTTAAATGTATTACACACTCGTTATATGTTTAATATTAATTTCCTGTTAGACTAGCTCAGCTATATTAAATTACCTATTGTTTAAATAACCATGTATTACTTTTAATGAGAAACGGACTTAAGGTCTAAAGTCTATCACACTTCCGTCGAGTGTTAAATACCACTGCTTGTAGAACCCTAAGGCAGTCTGTTTTTGCATTACTCAGAGAGAGATGTGATCCTCTCATCTCTTTAATATTCTTCTCTAAATTGTATAACATATTTACTCTTTAAATAAACTCTATGTCTTAACGTTGTTAACCCACTGTTATTTAACCTAATTCTAACAGGTTATGGGCCCAGTGAACGATAAGAGTTTATAAATCAAATTATGTTTAAACAATGAGAAGTCTATTATATAGTAATCAATAGGAACGATGTACAGTGAACAAGTGCTAAACTAAATGAAACATATACGCACGAACGATAGTGTAAGCATATCGTATTAACGCGCTAATGAGGTCGATTATATTGACTGCTTGAGCGAAAATGTACTTGTTGTTTCTATAATATAATTATTTAGTATTTGTGCGGAAGAGGTGTCAAGAGAGGTCACAAATTACCTTTAAATCTGTGACCTTATCCTTTGGTAAACAGTCTTTCAACAAAAGGTTCTTGCGAACTAAGACTTGTGTTGCTGTTCCAATTAAATATTAATAATTATATTCAGTGAAGTTATTCTTATGAATTAGAATAATTTTAAAACATCAAATTCAGTTAAACAGTAAATCAATTTAACTGCTTTGTTTGTTTATGTTTGTTAAGTATTGAATGATAATAAATACTTTCAACAAAAGGTCTTGCGAACTAAGACTTGTGTTGCTGTTCCAATTGAATATTAATAATTATATTCAGTTATTCTTATGAATTAGAATAATGTTAAAACATCAATTCAGTTAAACAGTAAATCAATTTAACTGCTTTGGTTGTTTATGTTTGTTAAGTATTGAATGATAATAAATACTTTGAAAACATGTCTTCAAATAAGTTACAGGGGATTGTTCCCCTAGACGGAAATAATTACCCTACATGGAGGATACAAATGAAGATGTATCTCTTACGAGAGAAACTGATGGATTTTGCTGATGGATCTAAACCAGTTCCAATTGATTCAGCTTAAACTGAGGCGAAGAATGCCTATGCTAATAATTATAATAAGGCTCTGGCAGATATAGTACTATCTAATTCACCGGATCAATTGTACTTAGTTGGACAACCGACGGATCCACACGCTGTCTGGACCACCCTTCAAGAAACGTTTCAGAAAAACACGTGGGCTAACAAATTTCGTCTGAAGAAAAAGCTCTACAATTTAAAATTGAAGTCTCCCGAACTACTAGACTCTCATTTGAAAGAACTAACTGAAGTTTTTCAAGAGCTTGCCTTGTTAAATCAAGTGATCAGTGAAGAGGATAAAGTTATTTGTCTCCTGTCATCACTACCAGGGCCGTTTGAAGTGCTTGTCACCGCACTTGAAGCTCAGACAGACATCCCTAACTGGATTACCGTAGCTGACACACTCCGGAGAGAAGCTGAAAAGTTGAGTATTAAATCCAATAATGCATTAGCATTATCCAATACTCAGAATTATGCTGGAGTAAATAAACAGTCCATCATTTGCCATTTCTGCAAAAAGATGGGACACCTGAAAAAAGACTGCTTTAAATTTAAACGGTCTTCTCAAACTAACAGAACTCAAAATCAGCCAAATGTTGTAAATGTAAGTCATATAGAACTAAATCACACAATGTATGCTAATGATATCGCTCTTTGTAACAAATATGCCGACAGTAATATTTGGATAATAGATTCAGGCTCTTCATCACACATGAGTGGTGATAAAAATTTATGTAAAGATTTTGCAAATATTAGCAAACCTATCAATGTTAAAGTAGGAAATGGAGATGTCTTACAAGCTATTTCACTAGGAAATGTTTCTGTTATTGTGAATATACCAGGTGGTGGAAGTAGAACATGTAAAATAAATGATGTACTATATGTGCCAAATCTAGCTTTTAATCTACTATCAGTGTCAAAAATGACAAGTAATAATAAATCTATTATTTTTGAAGATGATAAATGTAAAATTTTGAACGAAAATAAAGAGTTAATTGCTGAGGCTAACTGTGTGGGTCAACTCTATTATCTTAATACTTTAGTTCATAAAGCTGCAGTAACTGTTGATCAACATAAAGTAAACATTCTATGGCACAGAAGGCTCGGTCATATAGGTAACGACAACTTGACTAAAATGATACGAACTAAATCAGTAAATGGTCTGGATAGTAAATTAAAAGCTATAGAAGGCGTGTGTGAACACTGCTGTAATGGGAAAATGCATAAAATACCTTTTTCTACAAGCATTAAGAAAAATTGTAAACCTCTTGATTTAATCCACACAGATGTCTGTGGGAAAATTACTCCCACTTCCAGGGGTAATAATTCATATTTTCTGACCTTTATTGATCATGCTACTCGATACTCCTGGATATGTGTTATTGCACATAAGAGTGATGTGTTTCAGAAGTTTTTGGAATGGAAAGCTATGGTTGAAAATATTTATGAAAGGAAAATTAAAACCTTGCAGTCAGATAATGGAGGAAATTATACCTCAAATAAGTTTGAATCATATTTACGAAATGAAGGTATAATTCACCAGAAATCCATTCCTAAAACTCCTGAACAAAATGGGTTAGCTGAAAGATTTAATAGAACTATTATGGAAAAAGTTAGATGTATGTTATCTGATTCAGGAATTGATAAGGAATTCTGGGGTGAAGCACTATATACTGCAAATTATCTAAATAATAGATGCATTAATTCATTTTTAGTAAATAAAACTCCATATGAAGCTTTAAATCTTAGAAAACCCAACGTTAGCCATATAAAAGTTTTTGGATGCACAGGGTACGCACATATTTCTCGAGATGAAAGATCAAAGTTAGAAAATAAAGCTACCAAATGTCTGTTTATTGGCTATAGCACAGTTACTAAAGGGTATAAGATGTATGATGTTGAATCTAAAATAATCTTCTTTTCCAGGAATGTAACTTTTGATGAATCAATTTCATCTAAGATTGAGAGCCCTCAACTGAGTGAGACTCCTACCTCTCCACTGGTGTTCCATTCAGAAGATTCAGAACCTGCTGGACCTGAGAATCAAACTCCTGACGATAATCCTCCCTGAGGCGCAACCTGTACCAGCTATCAGTCCTAATGAGGATCTTAGACGATCGTCTAGAATTCGTCGAGCTCCTATTAGATATGGTAGTTGGGAGTATGATCAGTTTGAGGAGGAGGAGGAGGGTTTATTAGTCAATGGGAATATCAATATCGAACCTAGGTCAGTATCTGAGGCTCTTAATAGTGGTTCTGAATCCTCTAAATGGAAACATGCCATGGAGAGGGAATTAAATGCTTTTGAGAAACATAAAGTTTTTGAACTCGTAAAACCTACCTCAGATTTAAACATAATTAAATCTAAATGGGTGTTTAAAAGAAAAAAGGGATTTGATGGTAGAGTGGTTTCATATAAAGCTAGATTAGTCGCTCAGGGTTTTTTACAGAGACCTGGAATCGACTATGATGAAATTTTTGCTCCTGTAGTGAGATTTGAATCGGTGCGAACCATGTTATCTTTAGCAGCTAACCAAAAATTATTTGTACATCACTTGGATGTAAATTCTGCGTTTTTGAATGGGGATCTTAAAGAAAATGTTTATATTAGACAGCCTCCTGGCTATGCTATTCCAGGAAAAGAAGATTTAGTATGTAAACTTAATAAATCTATGTATGGATTAAAACAATCACCCAAATGTTGGAATGATGCGTTGGATGCATATCTTAAATCCTTAGGATTTATTCAGTCCTCTTGTGACTCATGTATATATGTTAAATTAATCAATAACTCTCCATGCTTCATTTCTGTGTATGTAGATGATATTATTGTAGCATGTAAGAACTATGATGATCTGACTAAAATCAAGATTGATTTAAGTGCTAAATTTGAGATGAAAGACTTAGGAAAATTATCCTATTTCTTAGGCATAAAAATCGTACAAGACGAAAATAAAATAGCCCTAAATCAATCTTCATTTGTCAACGAGTTATTAGATAGATTTGAATTCAATAATTGCAAACCGGTGTCAACCCCTGCTGATGTTAATTCCCATTTGGAACCAACTACTGATGATTGTGAACTAGTAGATAAAACTAAATATCAGTCAGCTGTAGGTGCCTTACTCTATCTATCTACTAAAACTAGACCGGACATAACTTATGCAGTTGGAAATGTCTCTAAATTTTGTTCAAATCCAAACACTAAGCACTGGTCTGCAATTAAGAGAATATTTAGATACCTAAAGGGCACACCTGATCTTGGCATTACATATGGTAATATGGTAATGAAGATTCTGAGTTGATAGGTTATTCTGATGCCGACTGGGCAGGAAACAGAGTTGATAGGAAAAGTACTTCTGGCCAATGCTTTATGTTAAATAATTCCATTATTTCTTGGCGCTCTGTGAAACAGTCATGTGTTGCTTTATCAACGGCTGAAGCTGAATATGTTTCCCTCTCTGGAGCCTCCCAAGAAGCTGTATTTCTAAATAAATTACTATTAGATCTTAAAGTACCAAATAAGAATCCTATAGTTTTGTTTGAGGATAATCAGTCAGCTATTTGTATTGCTAAAAATGCTCAAAATCATCCTAGATCGAAACACATTGATATTAAATTTCATTACATTAGAGATCTTGTTGCTTCAAACACAATTAAACTTGTGTATTGCCCCAGTGAAACTATGCTTGCTGACATATTCACTAAACCGTTGCCTATTGATAGATTTACCAAACTAGTTGAATTAATAGGCATGAAAAATATATAATGTCGTGTGAGGAGGAGTGTTGAAATTTTAGTTAAATGTATTACACACTCGTTATATGTTTAATATTAATTTCCTGTTAGACTAGCTCAGCTATATTAAATTACCTATTGTTTAAATAACCATGTATTACTTTTAATGAGAAATGGACTTAAGGTCTAAAGTCTACCACACTTCCGTCGAGTGTTAAATACCACTGCTTGTAGAACCCTAAGGCAGTCTGTTTTTGCATTACTCAGAGAGAGATGTGATCCTCTCATCTCTTTAATATTCTTCTCTAAATTGTATAACATATTTACTCTTTAAATAAACTCTATGTCTTAACGTTGTTAACCCACTGTTATTTAACCTAATTCTAACAAAAGCATCTTCCTGCCGATGTCCCTGCCACGGATTGGGGGCAGCTGATCCAACTTCTTCTAATAGACGATATTGCACTTGAGGAACCAAATCTCTGCTTGAGTCGCTCACATACATTGACTATATCTTGATCAGTAATCTCAGCTCCTGAAGCGATGTGGTTTCTTATCATAGTTCTTGGATCACCAGTGGCCTACTCCTGCAGCAAAAGGATTACTTGGAGAGGATTCAGTGGTGCAGAATTCAGATTCTAATCCATTCTTCTATACCAGCTCCAAAAGTAGTGAGGAGAGCCATCAAAAGAATCAATGAAGAGCTTATCCAGTTCTCTCACTAATAAATAGTTGTAGTCACATCTAGAGTTCCTCCCAGACAAACCAGAGGAGCTATATCCATATGGTTGTACAAGCTCAGAATGGAAGTGAACAGCAGCCACCGGAGGATGCAAGGGTGGCATATTCACATTGTTAGATATCAAAGTATTGCGCGAAGAATGTCTCGAAGGAGCAGAATGAGTCCAACTTCCACCCACAGAAGCATCTAAACTCACAATTTGATTTCTCATAGGAGGGGGAGGCACATTGGAGGAATGGGGAGGTACATGGGAGGAATGGAGAGGCACATGGGAGGAATGGAGAGGCACATGGGAGGAATGGAGAGGCCCATGGGAGGAATGGGAAGACACATGGGAAGGAATGGGAAAACACATGGGAGGAATGGGAAGACACATGGGATGAATGGGAAGACACATGGGAGGAATGGGAAGACACATGGGAGGAATATGAAGGCACATGGGAGGAATGGGAAGGCACATGGGAGGAATGGAAAAGCACATGGTAGGAATGGGAAGGCACATGGGAGGAATGGGAAGGCACATGGGAGGAATGGGAAGGCACATGGGAGGAATGGGAAGGCACATGGGAGGAATGGGGAGGCACATGTGAGGAATGGGGAGGCACATGGGAGGAATGGGGAGGCACATGGGAGGAATGGGGAGGCACATGGGAGGAATGTGAAGGCACATGGGAGGAATGGGAAGGCACATGCGAGGAATGAGGAGGCACATGGGAGGAATGGGGAGGCACAAAGGTAGACTTCGTAGGCACAAAGATAGGCTGCAAAAGCACAAAGGTAGACTACGTAGACACAAAGGTAAACTGCGTAGGCACAAAGGTAGGCTGCAAAGTCACAAAAGTAGGCTGCGTAGTCACAAAAGTAGGCTGCGTAGTCACAAAGGTAGGCTGCGTAGGCACAAAGGAGAACACTAGAGGTAGGTTGCGTAGTCACAAAGGTAGGCTGCGTAGTCACAAAGGTAGGCTGCGTAGGAACAAAGGTAGACTGCGTGGGTCTAGGAAAAAATCCCCCGGCAGAAAAAAACCTCCCGGAAAAAATCCCCTCGGAAGAAATCCCCTGAGAAGCATCAAACGAATAAAGAATATCCTCAAATCAAAAATAGAACATGTAATAAATATTTTCATCCATTTTTTCCCAAAAATACCTACAAAATGATAAAAAAGACAATATCAGAAAGAAAAGCATGTACTTATAGTATCAAATTACAACAGTTTGAATAAACAATTTTAGACTGTAGCTAACTGACTTTACAAAATCTGAAATTTGTAAATAGGCTGTACAAAACTGAAAGTTTAAATTGTATGTTATGGCCTTAATTTAGCTTATAAATGAACTATATTCGTCATATATTTCTACAACATTGCGCAGTCTAAATAAAAAAAACTTGATATTTGCGATTCTTCAGAGGAGTGTTACCAGCACTAAGTTGCCCTAAGCGAAATTCTTGAAATGATTGTTTTATTACAAAAGACTTTGACGTAGAAGATTTACCCATTTAAAATTAAATTACAGTCAATTATACATTTGGTGATTGTGACATTTAATTAACCATGCATACACGTAACATAATATATGTTATATATACACATTAGAAAGAATCTAGTTAACTATTGAACTATAGAGTGATGGTAGATGATTAAAACTAACGTTATACAGTATAACTATCAATAGACAAATATGGCACAGAAATGTTCAAACGATGCCATTCAGTTAATATGTATTACCATTTGAATAAATGATACAGCAATAAACTGATTTTAACTAAACAAGTATTGAACATAAAAAATTTCGTATAATATTATATCCAAAATATAACTTATTTTAATATCACCTCCTCTTTATCTTCTACAGTGACTATACAGCTACACTGACTATACAATATCGTGACCGGAAAATTGGTCCACGAAAAATTGGCCCACCCGATATTCGTCCACGGAAAATTCATCCTCTGAAAATTCGACCATTAAACGAAAATAATTAATTTTAATGGAACAAAATGTTATGATAAATGTTTTGATATAAATTAGTTAACTGTAGTTTATTGTGTGTAGGTGATAGTTCATAGTTAATCTACTTTGTTGCATCCATTATAAAGTTTGTTGTACTGCAAAATTCATGATTGTCTATTGAAACATTAGGATTGGTTGATATATTATCATTTTATTAACTTAATTAAAGATAAAACGTTTGGTGCCTCAGCGTTCTTAACACCTGAAGATGTTGTTGGAGTTAATGAAAATTTATGCGAGGATGTTTATGTTTTAACTTCTTTAAAGCTACGTACATTGGAATGAAACAGGAAGACGAGATCAACGCGAAAACCTGTTAAATTCAATTGAATTTTAGAATGTTCAAGAAATAGCATCCTAATATGTGGTAGAGTTAATCCAAACTAAAAGAATTGAAACAAAGAGAGATGAAACACAGCGTAAAAGGCCAAAATATCGAGATATCATCGAACAGATATATAAAGCTAGTATTGCAATGCGCTCCGAATGAAATAGAACTTTTTTGACAAATATATTATTGCTGAAAATGTCCAGCTATTCAATTTAAATATTTGATTACGTTATTTTTTTTTTTTTATTTTTAATTATAGATTACATAATATCCCAACAAACATATGAATGTCGATTCGATGCCGTTTGCTGTCGAATTCGTAGCGCTAACGGTGGGTATCGACTTAGCAACCATTTCGACTCATAGTAGATATCGGAATGTCTGTTTCTAAATGATATCTGAATTTACACTTCGAGTAGAAACACGAAAACCGATACATGGTTTTAACAGCAGCATCTTGACGTCGGCATGTCTGTTTCCAAACGATATCTGAATTTATATTTCGACCAGAAGTGCGAAAACAGATACGTAGTTTTAAAAAAATCGTTTCAAATTTTGAAATTCATTTTCTTCTCATCTTCCTGTTTTATAATACGTAAAGAAATGTAGGAATTATATCTATTCAATTGGATTGTACCTTTCTATAACGTAGTGCCCCTTTAAAATTAATACACTTATAACTTATAAGGGACTACGGCAGTTGTAAAGGTACGATAAGGCATTAGCACGCTAGTGCGATTGTACAATGGATCAACGTAAAGAAAGCGATATTGGAACATCGGTTGTTGAACAGTGTTCCTCCAGTACCGTGAAAATGAAATGGATAACCAATCAAGTGATTTTTCGATGGCCAGTGCATTTGTTGTTATGAATCTATTCTAAACTGCTTATTGTAAATAAGCCCCGAGGGGTTCCTGAAGCTGTCTTTGGTGAATAGAAGAGAAGGGGGGTGGCGTCCCTTGGGATCCAAACTGTTGTAATTTGGATTATGTATAGTCTATTTTATGTTTATCATTTTTTTATCTCTTCATGCAGTTTTAGAGGATAGCGCTAGGGTTATGCTCTACAATTACGTATGAAGTCTTAGATTTTCTGTTATGTAGGCTCGTAGACTTCATTTACTATTACCTCTTCATTTCCCTCTTCCATCCTTGAGTGCAGCCACCGGTGCTTGTGGCCATTTTTGTCACATTCTTCGGTAATTGTGACAGCATTCACGGAGTAGCTTTTCAGCATTCATGAGCGTCGTGACTTCGTCCATGGAGCCACTTTCCATTCTCACTGCTTCTTCCAATCCCTTGTATTTCATTTCCTTTTGACGACAGCGACATGGCCTTTGGTTCCGAAGCAGACGTTAAACCTCTACTAAACGTCAATAATTAAAAGTTGGTGGGCTATTTAACATGTTTCATTTTAGAGTAAATTCTGTGTTATCAGACGGTTCCATATTTTTCGAATATGTAAGAAATAACTAATAATAATTATCATTATTCAATTCTTACTTAAATTGGCATCCATGATACCAGTACGTAAAATACAAGTTTAGAAATAAAAATCATTAGCTACATAAATAATTTTTCCACATAAAATGCGGAACCCCATATCCGATAACTTGAGCTTTCACCTAGTGCCAAAAGCTGCAAATGAGACGATTAAAATTCAGTGATTCACATTATAGATAATTAAACTTATAAAGTTGTAATCGGACTCAATAAATCTATATATAATAATCATTATTTAACTTTTATTTCAATTGGTATCATACCTTCAGCTATTATGTTACTAATTAAATAGTAATTAAATAATAATTATTATATTTTCCTTTATCACGTGTTCGAAAATATAGACCCTATTAATAACTTGGAACATATACCGTACTGCTAAAATTATTTCACAGAGCACAAAATTCCTGTTTTATATAACACAATTATATAAGTCAAAATGTCAAACTAATTACTCAACTATTATGACCTTTATTTACTGAGTGAGAGTTAGTATATGGTCAAATTTTAATTAATGCATTCGTTACTTTGAACTTTCATCACAGAGCTTTCATCTGTATTCTAAGTCATGGCCTCAAAACATTTTCTTTAATTTGTACTCATAGAGAACGAAATTTTCAAGGAGTTACAATTATATAAAAATTTGACCAACTCATTTCTATTTGAAATAAGAATAAGTTGTGATTTTGGTTATAAAAGCGGTGCTTGCCTGTATTGTTCTATTCACTTTAAAATTTCTTTAAGTATCTCCGGGTCCCTTAATATCAAAAAAAATTGTAGTAAAATACATCCATGGTGGCAAAGTGGCAGAGCTGCTGGCACGAGGACGGAAGGACCCACGAACGATACCTGGACACATCATTTCATTTCTTCCCATTTAATTTATATATAACATTATGTAATATAAATCAAATTGATATGCACCTAAACGTACAGTACGTTATATCAATGAAGTAAGAATTTTCAATTTTAATTTATTTATTTATTGGATGTAAGTGGATATCGTTTCGAAGCATATTAGATATATAATTAGGCGTCAGTTCGATGTAGAATCCCTACCCTATGTATGTTAGATGTCGTAATTTATCTTTCTATTCAACACTGTTATAACGATATCGCTTCGATGCCAAATATACTTGATATGATGCGGTTTAGCGGTGCAAACGGATATCGGATTGATGTCTATTTGATGTCACCATGTCTAATTTGTTACTGGTATTCGATGTCGGAAGAGAGGTGATACAGAGTCGTTTAGACATCGAATAGATACATTCATGTTTGCTGGGTAATTATCTATTAATTTTAATTAATGCATCACAGAGCTTTCATCTATATTCTAAGTCATGGCCTCAAAACATTTTCTTTAATTTGAACTCATAGAGAACGAAATTTTCAAGGAGTTACAATTATATAAAAATTTGACCAACTCATTACTATTTGTAATAAGAATAAGTTGTGATTTTGGTTATAAAAGCAGTGCTTGCCTGTATTGTTCTATTCACTTTAAAATATCTTTAAGTATCTCCGGGTCGTTTAATATCAAAATTTTTTTTTAATCAAATGCATCCACGGTGGCAAAGTGACAGAGGTACTGGCACGAGGACGGATGGGCCCACGAACGATACCAGGACACATCACTTCATTTCTTCCCATTTAATTTACACATAACATTATGTAACATTAATCAAATTGATATGCATCTAAATGTACAGAACGTTATATAAATGAAGTAAGAGTTTTCAATTTTAATTTCTTTATTTTATGGATGCAAGTGGATATCGTTTCGAAGCATATTAGATATATAATTAGGCGTCTGTTCGATGCAGAATCCCTATGTATGTTAGATGTCGTAATTTATCTTTCTATTCAACACTGTTATAACGATATCGCTTCGATGCCAAATATACAGGCGCGTATACAAGGGGGGGGTCATTTGGGGCAGATGCCCCCCTCTTGAGGTCTGAACTTTTTAAAAATAAATCTACGGATTATCAAAAAATATACGGATTAATCCTCCAAATTGAAGAAACGTGTCAATTATTTGATTATTTTTAATTGCTTTTGACATGCTTGAACACTGTATTCTATCAAAATCGTCATTTTTAAATTGCGAAATGTGAAAAATTAAATTGCTTCAAGTCGTATTATGTATAAACCATTTTGTCCATAGAGAGAGGATTTCTATCTCCCTATTAATATTAGCATTAATCTTCAATTTAAAAATGTTTTTGAATTTGAGAAGATATGCATCGTCCTTTACTTTGTAGTTTGCCAAAACACCTTCTTCTTCAACAGTATGTTGAAAATTCATGCTTCACTCCATGACAAGTGGAAGGGTGGCTAAATCTTACCACTAGAACAAGTTCACTTCCAAGAGTTCGTGGTCTATTCAATGAAACTTGTTCTATTCACAAGAAAAAGCAAATGAAAACAATACCAAAAAACCACAAACTGCGATTCAGGAGGTGAAGAATTTCTTTGAAGAAACCACTAGTTTTTCTCTCAGAAAAGCTTTTCAGCATATTTCATCAACACCAAAACCACGTGGTGTAGGATCGTCATACATTCATTTAGTTTCCGTTTTTATCAATGAACTTCAGTTTGACCATTAACGAAAACCACATAAATAGCGGTTTTCACTTCTTCACTTTGGTGGATGCAAGCCCACATTGCACAAATGCAGCTCTAGAATTTTCAAGGAAGAGTTTCGAGGTCGAGTTATTAGTAGAAGTACTGAAATAAAATTCCTGATCAGCACACAGTCCAAATCTCAACTCTTTGGACTTTCGCATATGGGCTGCTGCACAAACTCGAGTTTACAAATAAGAAAAAACAGATCCCAATGAGTCTCGTATACAATATGCTCAAATTTCCGCTCAAAAATATAACAATAAGACTCAAGAAAGTATGCAAAAATGTTCTGAACGTGCATCGTTCTGTCTTCACATCGGAGGGGGTCATTTTCAACAACTTTTGTAGGACTTCAAGAGATGTGCTTCATATGATATAAAACAATAAATGTTTAATAATAAAAAATCCTTTCTTTTCCTTCAAAGTGACGCATCTATAATGGTATTTGACTTATTTTTGAGTGCTTCTAATTACCAATTAAAAAATTACGTTATCTGATGAAACACAGTGTAGCAGTATGGTTTTGATTATTTTTGCTACAGCCAATGATTGAATATTGTGATTAAATTAATAACTATCAGTCTATTAGACTTGATATACAGCATGTGGACTATAGTCACTATACAATACATCCACTGACACACTGTATTCCATCAGAAACGACCTTTTTAAATTGCGAATTAGAAGCACTTCTAATGCATCAATTGTCATCATAGATACACCACTTTGATGGAAAAGAAAGTATTATTATTAAATATTTATTGTCATATATACATATATGGCTCTATCATATGAACCACATCTACTGTGGCCCTACAGAAATTGTTGAAAATGACCTTCTCCAGCCTGAAGACAGAACGAAGCAACCTTCGAAACATTCTTTCAAATTTCTTAGGGGTCTCCGGGTTATATCTTTCAGCGAAACTTTAAACACTTTGTATAAGAGACACAATGGAATATTCTTTTTCATATATAAACTCGAGTTTGTGCAGCAGTCAAGAATAGAAAATTCAAAGGGTTGTGATATTGATTGTGTACTGGCCAGGAATTTTCCGTTCTTCTGCTAATGAATCTACCTCTAACCGTTTCAATGAGAAATTCTAGAACTGCATTTGTTCAATGTGGTGGAGCGCCGTCTTGCATCCACTAAAGTGAAGAACGAGATGCAGAATGAGCCAAATAAGGGGTGCTAGTTTGGTGTGCGATCTGTGAGGTTAATGTGATCTGATCATTTTAATTTAATAATTATGACAATTTTTCTTTTAAAGTAACTATGATACAAAACAAACAATATAGACGAGATAATATTGTCACAATGCATAAAAAGTAAAAAAAAAATACATATATTAATTGCATATTTTTACTTTATCTTCATATAAGTTTAGTAGGATGTAGTTTATCTAACGATATTTTCTTTAAGTATTTCCATAAGGCTTTGCATATGTAAATGGTATATTATTATTTAAGAAGAAATATAATTCTATATATATTTGGTATCTCGTATTCCTGTTTGTATCTTTTATATTTGCTAATAAATTCTAAATAGATTGCATGCCAAACCAGTAAATGATGATCAGATCGCAATGTCCTGTAGGCTGTAGCAATCTGAGATATGAAACACCGTTAACCGATGACAAGTTGTCATCATCATCAAGGAATGCATGAAAGATTATATCCATTCAATTAATAATGGCAATAAAGATATTATCTTAGCATCATACCTATCATTTATTCCGTTGATATTTCAGAGATTTTCATTAGTGTACTTGAAGATCCTCCACAATGGAGTTGTGGACTCTGGAGGATCTGCTGAGAAACTGGGGGTTCTTCATAGAAACTCTTCACCTCCTGAATCACTGATTCCGTTCTTTTTGGTTTTGTTATCATTTGCTTTTCTTGTGAATGGAACCAGTTTCACTGAATAGACCACGAACTCTTGTGAACTTTTTCAGGTGGTAAGATTTAGCCGCATTTGCACTTGTCATGGAGTGAAGCATGAATTTTCGACATACTGTTGAAGAAGAAGGTGTTTTGGCAAACTACAGAGTACAGGACGATGCATTTCTTCTCAAATTCAAAAACAGTTATAAGGTTAAAGAAAAATGCTAATATTAATAGGATAAAATCCATTCTTTATACTTCATGAACATAACGACGTCCTCCCATTTCGCAATTTAAAAAATGACGCACGCTTCTGACGGAACACAGTGTAAGCATGTTCAAAGCAATTAAAGTAATCAAATAACTGACCAGTCTGAGGAATTATCCGTAGATTTTTTTCAGTAACGTTAATTTTTTGAAAATTGCTTCCCCCTTGACCGAATCCTAGATACGCCCCTGCAAATATACTTGATATGATGCGGTTTAGCGGTGCAAACGGATATCGGATTGATGTCTATTTGATGTCACCATGTCTAATTTGTCACTGGTATTCGATGTCGGAAGAGAGGTGATACAGAGTCGTTTAGACATCGAATAGATACATTCATGTTTGCTGGGATATTAGCTACTTACATAGAATACATTTTTCATCAACAGCTATATAACTGGTGAATATATGTGTTATTTTCATTTAACCACATTTTATGCGACAACAATTATCTCTTACATATATTGTTAACACTCAATAATGTCATTCTTTCTAGTATTACATATTTAAGAAAACGGACGAAATTTCAGTGGACGAATTTTCCGCGGACGAATTTTCCATGGACGAATTTCCCGTGGAAAAATTTTCTTAGCACCATACAATATACACTATACATCTCATAAATTTGATGTTTCTTGTTAAGCATTTAACTTTAATCTGATAACCAAAGAATTAAACTAGGGATATGTAATTATAAATAGAAAAATAGGGCACAAATATGTTTTCTGGAGGGATTTTATCCTAGGGGAATTTTTGCCGCGGGGGATTTTTTCCGGATACCCAAAGGTAGACTGCAAAGGTACAAATGTAGGCTGCGTAGGCACAAAGGTAGACTACGTAGGCTTAAAGGTAGACTGCGTATCAAAGGTAGGATGCAAAGTCACAAAGTTAGGCTGCGTAGTCACAAAGGTAGGCTGCGTAGTTACAAAGTTCAAATTCATCAACGTTTCTAAACAAATATAGTGGAAATCACAAGTAGGTACCTACAAAGTAAAGCTCCTAATGCTGAATTACCTTCCATGAATACAATAGGAAACCATTTTTTATTCTTTAAACTGTGAAATTCCGTAGAATAAAACAGGTTAAGGAATATAAAATGATTCGTTGAACGAAAGATATGGAGCTGTAGATGATAAATGTGTCTTTTGCGTTTTTCTTTGAATTGTAGGTACGTTCTAGAGAACACGAGCTAACCATTGGCATACGTTTGGCACCATTCATGTTTGAAACAAGCAGTATGCAATGTGCATGGATATGTATGTAGGTAGTTGGCAATTTTTATATTCAACTTGACTAGTTATGCATGGTTATAAACTTACCACGCATCAACGCATGGGCTGCTGTTAAAATATGTTTCTCACAGATAGACTATAGTACCTGCTAAAGTAAATACCCAATGGTGGTTTTGGCACTACCAGACTCCTACCTAGTCAGTCCGATTTACATTGCATATGCAAACGCATCAATATTGGATAATCTTGTCAAGCTGTCAGTTGTTCCCGTACACTAATTATTGGTGGGTATGATGGTATCTTGCCAAATCTTGGTAGCTCTCTAACTTTAATGTGACCTCGCATCTAAATTAACAAGGTAATACTAAATCCTTTTATAGCCTAGCAATTAATTAAAGATTTATCACCAAACTTGTACAAATTTGCTTTAAAATAATTTGAGAGAATTCAGTGGTTGGATTCAAACCAGTCTGCAGACTGCAAAGTATGTCAAATCTGTCTCAAACTTCAAGATTTTATTTTGTAAATAATAAAAAATTTGTCTCCTAAGAGGCTAAGTCCGCCAAGATAAGATTTTCAAATCTTAGCCATAAATCTGTCTCCAAAATGACCAGAATTCTCCAAAATGACCAGAATTCTCCAAAATGTCTCAAATTATTGCATGCGAAGTTACAAACATAGGAATTAATTAGGAAATTGTATCCAAGATCCTAATCTTGCAAAGATATATTTTCCCTCAAAAAATTAAAAATATCTCCAAAGATGAAAGATCTTTAGCAAAATTGTATAATCTGCAGCATTTAGCCTCTAAATTTCATCTGTTAGCCTAAGGTATTTTCCAGAGTGGCAGGTAAAATGTTCTCCAAGAAATCCTCTAGTTTGGCTTCTGTTCTCAGTAAAATTAATGTAAATATAGGAGAAAATTAAGGACTGTTCACACAGAAAATGTTAAAAATGTCCCATATTCTGCAGACTGGACAAAATGGATTAATGATTATGGACGGCAGTCTGTACTCTGTATTTCATAAATTCATGGTAAATCCCCAGTGGCAGTATGCAGCATTGCAGAATGCGTCTCTTCAGACTCTTCTGCTGCACATAAGTGACATAGAGATTTTATTTTGAGAGAGAATTAGGTACTCTCTGACTCTCAGCAGCAGATTCAAAATCTCACGGCTCATGCAGCTAAATTATTGGTAACATAGGAATTAATTCAAAATCTCCTGCAGGCACAGCAAAATTAATGGTAACATAGGAATTAATTCATGATATACCGCAGAGATCTCCAATTTCTAAAATTCAATCAAAAACTAATGCAGAGAGTCTGGAAAAAATGTTCCATATGCTGCAGACAGTAAAGTTGTAAACTGATTAAATCCCATTATTCAAAGTATGGACAAAGTCTATACTGGCGACTTTTGAGGGGTGAAATAAGTTTAGAAACCTGTAAATAACAAGTAAATCACTCTTAGATAGTCTCAAGTGATATGCATCAGATTCAGACATGATGCATAAGGATGTTTTCAAGTGTAAAATCTTCACTAGGATGTCCTATTTCTTCTTCAAAGTATCCTGAATGTGGTGACCTTGATCCATTTTCTCACCAAACTGCCGAAACTGGCTTCTTTCCTGCCATACTTTGAAACATGGGTTAAATTCCACAGACTTGTCGGTGGAATTTTCCCCCTTTGAAAATAATATTCTAGCTAAGTCGGTGGTCCGGTGGATTTTTAGCCAGACTGCAAGAACTGGTCAACTGCTCTCCAAGAAATTCTCTATTTTGGCTTTTGTTCTCAGTAAAATACATGTAAATATTAATATAGGAGGGAATTAAGGATTGTTTGCACAGAAAATGTTAAAAATGTCCCGTGTTCTGCAGACTGGATTTTTAGCTATTTATTCCTATGTTACCATTAATTTTCGGTGGCTAAATGATTTAAGGAAAATGTTGGTGGATCAGCCAAATATGTTGGTTGATTTTTTCAGCTTTTTGAACAAGTCTGTGGTTTTGTGCACCAAATACAGACTGCCACCGCTGGTCGTGCTTTGCAGACTGAGATACAAACTATTTATCTAGTTAGAAACTTACAGTTGTCCAGTTCACTTGACTGGTTGAATTTGAGCCTCTTTAATTTCAATTTCCATCACTGACCTCAGGCAGTGACTTAGGGACCAATTTGACCAAAATATCTGTAAACTGTAGCTAAGTGTCTCTTGCCCCGGACACTGGAAATTTGTGACATTGTCTACATTCTGACCGATTATCACTAGCCTTCTAACGATTAGGCCAGACTGCAGAATATGGAACATTTTTCCAAGACTCTCTGTGACAAATCTGAGCCCAATTTTAGAAATTTTATATCTCTGCGGGAGATCTTCAATTAATTCCTATGTAACCATTAATTTAGCTGCGGGAGATTCTGAATCCGTTACCGAGAGTTAGAGAGTAACTGTCTCTTAAAGTAAAATCTCTGCGGGAAAAGAGACGCATTAGCTATGCAGAGTTGCGATTAGGTACCAGACCGGGAAGGCAGACCCCTTTGAAAAATATTCTAGCAAAGTTAGTGGAATGAACTGGAATTGTACTTCTTAGCTATTCATTCCTATATTACCATTAATTTTCAGTGGCTAAATTTGGAAAATGTTGTTAGTGGGTTTTTTCAGCTTTTTTAAAAAATCCAGTGTTATTTTGTGCACCCAGCACCAAACACAGATTGGCTCAAAACCAGGATTTTTTTTGCAGAAATTTGGATTTGGAGCCCTGGGCCATCAAATAATGTGGGTAGGTAGCGTCGACCAGGATCGCTTCCCGCAATTTGCGCAAACTTTGCTTTAACTCGGAAAATAAGTTAGGTATCTTAACAAAAATTGGCATGAGTATTCACCTCTGTATGATGCATAATCGTAGTAATTCTTAAGTTTCTATCTCTAGTACTTTCTCTTTTATGGGATGAAATATATGTTAGAATTAGGTTAAATAACAGTGGGTTAACAACGTTAAGACATAGAGTTTATTTAAAGAGTAAATATGTTATACAATTAGAAGTCTATGGAGAGATGAGTGGAACTCATCTCTCACTGAGTAATGTTCAAGACAGACTGATATCAGAAACTACAAGACAGGGTATTTAACCCTCGACGGAAGTGAGATCGACTTTAGACCTTATGTCCGTTTCTCATTAAAAGTAGCTAATACATGGTTATTGAAACAATAGGTAATTTAATATAGCTGAGCTAGTCTAACAGGAAGTTAACATTAAATATATAACGAGTGTGTAATACATTTAACTAAAATTTCAACACTCCTCCTCACACGACATTTTATATTTTTCATACCTATTAATTTAACAAATTTGGTAAATCTATCAATAGGCAACGATTTAGAGAATATGTCAGACGATCCATTAAAAAAAAACAATGAACAACAATTTACATAGGAAATGAATTATTCTAAATTTAAAGACATAAATCTCATTTTAATCAATCCTAAAATTCATAACATTAAAACTCAAATTGAAAAATTCTGAAATTCAAATTGAACAATCATAACTGCAAGAATTTTAAACATTTATTAATGGTTTAATTCTATTTCAAATAATTCCTTTCTTCCCCTCTTTTTATTTCTGAATGTCGATATAAAATAGAGTCTTCAGAAATCCATGTATATAAAATATTTCAAACTTACATGTAACATAAAAAATCAAACCTATAACTGCAAGAATTTTAAACATTTATTAATGGTTTAATTCTATTTCAAATAATTCCTTTCTTCCCCTCTTTTTATTTCTGAATGTCGATATAAAATAGAGTCTTCAGAAATCCAAAAAGAAAATATACTATGTATATAAAATATTTCAAACTTACATATAACATTAAAAATCAAACCTATAACTGCAAGAATTTTAAACATTTATTAATGGTTTAATTCTATTTCAAATAATTCCTTTCTTCCCCTCTTTTTATTTCTGAATGTCGATATAAAATAGAGTCTTCAGAAATCCAAAAAGAAAATATACTATGTGTATAAACTATTTCAAATTTACATATAACATAAAAAATAGTATGAATACACATCAAAACTGAACTTAACATATTGTGACATTCTTGCTTATTTTATTTCAATTTAACTTGTAAAAATTAACATTGATTAATAATCATGCAATTAAAATTAACATCCTTCCGTTAAAAAATAGAATTTCTATTTTTTAATTATTTTATTGAATAAAATTTACTATTAAATTCTTTCTTCAGAAAAATTGAAAGTTCGTTTAATATTTTACTGCAAATTAGTTATAAATATAACCATTTCATTTATGTATATTAATTTAAAAATATTTCATTCCTGCAAATTCCTAATTTATTTTGACTTTAAAATTTTTTTAATCATCAAAATCTAATTAGTATTTCAAAATGAAAAAATATTTATTTCTAAATATTCATTTCTAAATATTCACAAATATTCACAGTATGAATATCAATTCATCTGTATTCAATTCATATGCTCACCTAATAGACCGCGTACTTCTATTAAGTAAACATGCTGAGTCATCAATTAAAATAATAATTAAATGCTGTGTCGGTAGTTTTTGTTACGATTCAAAGATTAATCTGCTGATCATTAAAAAGCAATAAAAATTCTATCTAACTACTATCCAAAAGACTAATTTCAATTAATTTGAGAATTCACTTCACAAATGCTGAAGCAAGTTGTACACCGGTGCAAGAACCGTAGAGGCGAAAGTTAACTAAACCTACCACTAGACTAACATCAGGTTATTTATTTACTGTGAATAGAACTACAATATGGCGTAAGTTAAATGTCAGTTAAACTAAGTCATTTTAGCAACTTAACACTACCACTTTCTTGTGTAGCTATTTACAAACAAACAAGTCTTTACTTATTTTACTTCTTGTAGTTGTAGTTCCCATAGCCACCACCCTGCGTGGAGTTGCTCCAGCTTTGCTGGGGCGTTTGTCCGGTTTGTTGTCCATAGCCTCTCCAAGTACCGGCAGCTTGTCCAGTGGTTGCGGCACTCCAACCGCCCGGTGCCTGTTGTCCCCAGTTGCCGTAAGAGATTTGGGTTGGCGGTGTCTGTTGCTGCTGTGCATAGTAATTCTGCTGCTGTCCATAGTACCCCCCACTGTTCCAAGTGCCGTATCCTCCTCCTTGCTGGGTGTATCCAGATTGGGGTAGCTCTGGGATGAGTAGTTGTTAGTTTGAGAAGAATACTCAACTTTTCAGCTTCTCTCCGGAGTGAGTCAGCTACGGTAATCCAGTTAGGGATGTCTGTCTGAGCTTCAAGTGCAGTGACAAGCACTTCAAATGGCCCTGGCAGTGATGACAGAAGACAAATCACCTTTTGTTGAAAGTATTTACTATCATTCAATACTTTAACAAACATAAACAACCAAAGCAGTTTACTGTTTAACTGAATTGATGTTTTAACATTATTCTAATTCATAAGAATAACTGAATATAATTATTAATATTCAATTGAAACAAAACAGAAGTCTTAGTTCGCAAGAGCCTTTTGTTGAAAGTATTTACTGTCATTCAATACTTTAACAAACATAAACAACCAAAGCAGTTAACTTGATTTACTGTTTAACTGAATTGATGTTTTAACATTATTCTAATTCATAAGAATAACTGCACTGAATATAAGTATTTACTATCATTCAATACTTTAACAAACATAAACAACCAAAGCAGTTAACTTGATTTACTGTTTAACTGAATTGATGTTTTAACATTATTCTAATTCATAAGAATAACTGCACTGAATATAAGTATTTACTATCATTCAATACTTTAACAAATATAAACAACCAAAGCAGTTAACTTGATTTACTGTTTAACTGAATTGATGTTTTAACATTATTCTAATTCATAAGAATAACTGCACTGAATATAAGTATTTACTATCATTCAATACTTTAACAAACATAAACAACCAAAGCAGTTAACTTGATTTACTGTTTAACTGAATTGATGTTTTAACATTATTCTAATTCATAAGAATAACTGCACTGAATATAAGTATTTACTATCATTCAATACTTTAACAAAAATAAACAACCAAAGCAGTTAACTTGATTTACTGTTTAACTGAATTGATGTTTTAACATTATTCTAATTCATAAGAATAACTGCACTGAATATAAGTATTTACTATCATTCAATACTTTAACAAACATAAACAACCAAAGCAGTTAACTTGATTTACTGTTTAACTGAATTGATGTTTTAACATTATTCTAATTCATAAGAATAACTGCACTGAATATAATTATTAATATTTAATTGGAACAGTAACACAGCCTTAGTTCGCAAGAACCTTTTGTTGAAAGACTGTTTACCAAAGGATAAGGTCACAGATTTAAAGGTAATTTGTGACCTCTCTTGACACCTCTTCCGCAAAAATACTAAATCATTATATTATAACACAAGTGCATTTTTCGCTAGAGCAATCATTATAATTGACCTCATTAGCGCGTGAATACGATATGCTTACGCAAGCGTTTTGAGTGATATGTTTCATATAGGTTAACACTTTTTTTTCACAGCACTTCGTTTTTATTACTATTATAAACTTCTAATTTGTTTAAACATAATTTGATTTATAAACTCTTATCGTTCACTGGGCCCATAACCTGTTAGAATTAGGTTAAATAACAGTGGGTTAACAACGTTAAGACATAGAGTTTATTTAAAGAGTAAATATGTTATACAATTAGAAGTCTATGGAGAGATGAGTGGAACTCATCTCTCACTGAGTAATGTTCAAGACAGACTGATATCAGAAACTACAAGACAGGGTATTTAACCCTCGACGGAAGTGAGATCGACTTTAGACCTTATGTCCGTTTCTCATTAAAAGTAATACATGGTTATTGAAACAATAGGTAATTTAATATAGCTGAGCTAGTCTAACAGGAAGTTAACATTAAATATATAACGAGTGTGTAATACATTTAACTAAAATTTCAACAATATATGCGGGGGAGAATTCTGACTTTAAGGGGTCGTTTCCCGCAGTGCCTGGGATCGGTTCCCGCACTGCGGGAACCAACCCTTTTTGAACTGCCCCGCAGTGCGGGAACCGACTCTCATTCATTATCTACCACGTTGTGGGAATCAGCCATGAAGAGTAGCTAGTCCTCACTACACTACGATAATGACTGCTTTTGATAACGTTGCCAGGTTAAATGAAACAAGTTATGAAAATGCTTTATTTAAGATACAGAATTTCCTAAAATCCACGTCTGATTCTTCAGCACTACTACTAGTGCTGGAGCAAATTGGCTGCAACTGTTCATCTACTTTTTCCGTTTTCCTTTTTTAACAATTCATTTTCTTTTCTTTCTCTATTTCATCACAAAATTCTTAATTCATCTATTGTCAGAACTTGAGCTTCAAGATTTATCCTACGTCGAACTTTTCGATGTTGCACTCTTTGTGTGAAGTGGTCTTTCAAAATCTGCTCGAAACTCCTATTGATAGATATTTCTTTCTTATAGAATGAGGTATTCAATTCAGTGAAAATGTTCTCTTTGTGATAATTGATGTGGGCTCTACCAGATAGGTTTGGTTCTTCTATATCGCCTGGCTACTTTCGGGGACTTGCTTGAGGTGTGAGTTTCCTTTTCTCCTCGGGAGGTTAGTGGTGGTTCTCTTTCACTGCTTTTCCGATCGTGCATGTTGTGTCCTAGGATAAGGATTGGGAGCGTGCCAATAGCCATAAGGTTGACACCTGTAAATAAAGTTTGATTGTATAGAGCAATTCTGCATGATACGCTATTAGCAATTTTATAGTGATTTTAACACTGAACTACATAATTTGTAACTATTACGTCAGGTCTCACCTTTAAAAATGATACGTGGGTGTAACTTATCTCCGGCCACTGCTATCACTGTTATTGCTCCTAGTTCTCTTCATTCGGTCACGGAAAGCCCATTCGTGAATTCCAATTTATTTTGCAGCTTTCCTTGATAGAGTCCACCACCCACTTCACCAATCGCATCTCTTACTTTGCTTTCATCTAATTTATTTCTCTTTTTTTTTTTTTTGAATTTTTTTTTTTCGGCATGATCAAACAAGTTATGTAATGTATTTAATAGTTATGATAACCTGGAAGAAATATAATATATTACTCACGCTCTAAACATATAATATATACCTAATATGGATATTTTGATGTGCGGGAACCAACCCTGAAAAAGTGCGGGAAGCGACCCTAGCCCATATTTATCGATCGGGTCGATTCTCGCACTTACGTTTTCCTTTATAGTTTTAGAAATGGCTTGAGTTGACAAAATTCCTTTTAAAGCATGTTAACCAAGTACATACCCTATATGCATACCAATTTTTAGATAGGTATCATCTTTCGTTTACTTGTAATGTCAAAGTTTGCGCGATAGTTGAAAACATCAGTTGAAAATTTTTCAGGTACCTAAAATGTATGTTTTATTTGATCGCGAATAGAATTTTACTTATCGAGAGTATATCAAATGTAAATAAATCAAAAGATTGCTAAGAAACAGCTCTTTTAAATTGTGTTTACAGATTTGAAAAATAATGTTTCTTTCGGAAGTTATATAGAGTGCGGGAACCGACACTGGATCATTCACTGCGGGAACCGATCCGGGTCGACGCTATATAAGAATTGGAATTTCCTATATATGACTCTTATCCAGGATTAATCCTCAAATCCTGTTATACTTTTCAGACTGGATAGTTAAGATTATTACATAAAATGTTAAAGGTCATTGTGGTACTGGTACAATATTTTTTATCAAGTATCAACTTGTATAGATAAAAGTTCCGAACCATCTGGCTGGCGGCTGCCAGTGTACCGTGTTCTACTCTCGCTCAAACTTTAATATCGACAATATGCTGGTACACACTACTCACTCTTGAGAACAAAAGTATGCATACTCGCCAGACTACAGGAACTGGTAAATTGTTCTCCAAGAAATTCTCTATTTTATTTTATGTTCTCATCAAATGCATATAATTATATAAAATGTTGGAGGAAATTTCCAATTTAATTTTTTTACCCATATCCTGCAGACTGAACACACTGCACTGTCTGTACAGTCTGCAGTTTCAAGCATATGTTAATATTTGTTCGTTCAATGATTGGAAAAGTTATCATCTTATAAATGATCACTATATATTAATTGATTTTATTGTTTTGAACTTTGAAGCTATGATTTTCTTGTAAAGGCTGCTGGTGGATGCTTTTTCATCAGTTTTATGTTCAACTAATTACCAGTTGGAAAATTTCCAATAATTATTATTATAGCTAAGCTATGATATTTTATAGATTCTTGTCAATCAAGAGAAATTGTGTGCAAAATTCCCAGTAAGGTGGTCATTTCCTTATGACAAATAACACTACACTTCATAAATACCCCCCCCCCCCCCCTCTAGTAGTCAAGCACCCCAAAATTATAAAGAGTTAATAGCTGCATATCTTTTCAGCTCCCAATAATTTATTGTGTTTCAAAGACTGTTCAACTGCTCACCAAGAATCTTGAAATATTTGGTTCAAAGAATATTGAATTGTCTGTCACATCACCTTTTTGCTGTCCAAGTTTTTCTCTTCTATTAGTCAATTGCTACTTTTCTCACTAACCAATCCTTTTTAATTTTATTCATAAACTTTCTTTCCAGAGTATATAAAATTTATGAGCACAATGAAGTACATTTTGGTAACAGGTGGAGTTATTTCTGGCATTGGTAAGGGTGTAATTGCCTCCAGTTTAGGCACTATACTCAAACACTGTGGTCTGAGGGTCACATCAATAAAGATAGACCCTTACATCAACATCGATGCAGGCACCTTCTCTCCTTATGAACATGGTTAGTCTATGATGTCAATTTTAACACTAGATAAAATAAGTCCTCAAATTCTCTAATGAATTTAGAAATTAATGAAATACCTCAACCAAATGCATATTTTCAGGTGAGGTGTATGTATTGGATGATGGAGGAGAAGTTGATCTGGACCTTGGCAATTATGAAAGATTCCTTGATGTAACTCTCCATAGAGACAATAACATCACCACTGGCAAAGTCTACTCTCTAGTTATTGAAAAAGAGAGGAAAGGAGACTACACTGGTAAATCTGTGAAGGTAAAGTTATCTTTTAACTGATCAAAAGTAATAGCTTGCCTTACACTTCTGATGTAAATGCAGTAGCTACTCTTTCCAAATAGTTATATAAAGTTAATGTAAATAAAAATTTTCAGTGTGCTACAGAATTACATATGTATGATTAACATTTCTTATTTTGGTTGAATAAAGTATCTAAAGGTAGTAGCTAACTACTTCAATCTGTTATGCTCTTTAGAAATTGTAACTTTACTGATCTATATATTATATGATTAATTTCTATTCATTCTTTTCCTATTATAATTTTACAGATTGTTCCTCATATGACGGATGCTATCCAGGAATGGGTAGAAAGAGTTGCACACAAGCCTGTTGATGGCTCAGATCTTCCACCTGAAGTTTGCATCATCGAATTAGGAGGTACAATTGGAGACATTGAAGGAATGCCTTTTGTTGAAGCCTTCAGACAATTCCAATTTAAAGTGCAGGTATACTGCTTGTCATTTTAATTGATTTAATGAATATTCTTGATTTTAATCGGTTTGAAGTATCTAATCTAACTTCACTTTTATAGCGCGAAAACTTTGTGTGTGTGTACGTGTCTCTGGTGCCACGGCCTAACAGCACTGGGGAACACAAAACCAAACCCACTCAAGCTGGTATTCGAGAACTGAGAGGTCTTGGCCTCAGTCCTGACTTTATAGCCTGTCGCTCAGAGAAACCAATTGGTGAAGCTGTGAGGAATAAGATTTCTAATTTCTGTAGAGTTGATCCAACTCAGGTGAGTGAAATCTTCAAGAGACTATTTCTTGCTCTGTACAGTCAAAGGAGAGTCTATCTGTAATGATTTTTTCACAGTATACTGATTTCATATTTCCAACAAGAAATGGTATTAAATGCAATATTACATATTTTATAATTTGCCTGGTACACAATGACAAATTTGTAAGATTTGAAAAATAATAGGAAATTAGAAAACTGCCCTATGTGAAATTTGCATCATGCTGTAGCTAACTCTTATTTTCTGACAGTACCTATGCTTTATCATTATTTTGAACTATTGAAAGATGCAAGCTACTTCTTTCAACACTGAGGATATAAAAAAAGTAGTAAAAACAAAGCATTGTAAATTTATTACTATGTACCTGAGTAGATGGTTTGTTTTGTCAGTTTTCTATTATCATGTATGTAAAAAAAATATGTTATTTTCAAAGTCTTAATTTGAAATGAGAACTTTTTAATAGCTAGCTATTATCAATCAAACATTGAGAACGTTTTTTTCTGAACTATTTGTGTTGTCTATCAGGTACTCTGTCTACATGATGCTTCTAACATTTATGCTGTTCCTCTCTTGATGGAAAAACAAAAAGTGTCTACTCTCTTAAACAAAAGATTGAACCTAGGTCTGCCTGAAGTTAAGCCTAGGGGATTCATGAGAAAATGGAAGGATTTGGTCTCCAAGTAAGAATTTGGAAATTAAGTATTTAGCTAGCTAAAAATATAATCTGATATTTTTAATTTTACTAAATAAATATATGTTGTTTAAACAAAATTTATCAATAAAAATATTCTCACTGAAGCTTAAAATGAATAATTTGTGTTTGTACCTCTAGACAGGAAAATTTGAACCAGGACGTTAAGATTGCTCTGGTTGGTAAGTATACTCAGCTGAACGATGCGTATGCCTCTGTGATAGATGCTCTCAACCACGCGGCACTGACTTGTAACCGCAAACTCACTCTGATGCGTGTGGAAGCTGAGGATTTGGAGGACAGTGCGCAGACTGAGAGGCCCTTAGAGTTTCACCAGGCGTGGCAGAATGTCTGCAGTAGCAAGTATGATTGCACTTCCCGATAATCTTGCATAGTTAATGGAGCTCTATTGATACTATATTTATTTTTCAGTGGCGTCTTGGTTCCTGGTGGATTTGGTTCAAGAGGACTGGAAGGAAAAATTCTTGCTTGTAGCTGGGCGAGAAAAAGAAAAATCCCCTTCTTGGGAGTGTGTCTAGGAATGCAGGCAGCAGTTATTGAATTCTCCAGAAATGTTCTGGGACTTGAGGGAGCCAACAGCCAAGAGATTGAAAGGGAAAAGTCTGCAGTGGATGATAAGGAAGGGGATGTGGAAAAGCATAACGTTGTGATGGAGATGCTGGAATTCAATCCTGGTATGAAGGGTGGTACTATGAGGCTTGGAATTAAGAAAACCATATTCAAGAATCAGAATTACTCAAAAATCAGAAGGCTTTATGGTAACCCTGATTCCGTGAATGAAAGGCATCGTCATCGTTATGAAGTCAACCCTAAGTACATCGAGGCTTTAGAGGAGGCTGGCATGAAGTTTGTAGGAGAGGATGAGGAGCATCAGAGGATGGAAATACTCGAACTGGATGATCATCCCTACTATGTAGCGTGTCAGTACCACCCTGAGTACCTTACTAGGCCTCTCAAGCCCTCGCCACCTTACCTAGGACTCATCCTAGCAGCTATTGGCAAGCTACAGACTCATTTCAACAAGGATTGTGACAGTGGCTCTCCATACGACTCTCCCACCAGTTCAGACGAAGAGGTGCCCATTCCCATGGCTTCTCTCAATATTGCCCACAATAGGGTTAACAAAACCAACTCATTCCAGGGTAATTCTCGTAAATTCTACTCTCCTCTTGCAACTTCCAAGTCCAAGAACCAGGCCTCATTGAATGCCAAAGAGGAGTGTGGGTTAAAGGTGTCTCCTTTGAGTGTCAGTTCATCAGTCAGTTCCACCACTTCCGTCAGTTCTGAATGTTCAGAAACTGACACCAATCGTTGAGTTTAATGGTACAGATGCTATGGGGTGTCCGAAATAAGAGTCTTCAATTATAGGTATGACAATTAAACTATTTCCTAAAAATCTGTTATCTAGCTTCAAATTTTCCAGCAAACATTAGCTATAAAATATATTATATAGAATAGTTCTATCATTCAACTGTTTTCAATGCACCCTTACATAGTTAGAATAGTTCTAATTAGATAGTAAATAATTATGATATTAATGTAAGAGTAATCTCCCAATATATTGTTCAGTCTATAATTCAATTTACAGGCCAACACTATTATTGCATTGTACCTTTTTAGATTTAAAGTTTAAAACTGTTGTGATTATTTCTGATGTTAATTTTTCAATATACTTCAAGAATATGAAAAATTAATCAAAATTTTGTCTCGCGTAGCTAAATAAATTTTTTTTTATCAGAAATTTGTATTCTTTTTCATTCCTTATTCAAGTTAGAATATTTATGTAACAGCTGTATTTATATTGTATATTCAGGCCTCCTGAAAGGAAAAGAAAGGGACTTGTTATTTGTATTAGGCCCCCAGGGGCTCTATACTGAAGCTGTCTGTGGTGAATGGAAGAGAAGGGGGGTGGCGTCCCTTGGGCCCCGAACTGTTGTAATTTGGATTATGGATTGTCTTTTTTCATATTTATCATTTATTTAACGCTACTTGCAGTTTTAGAGGATAGCGCTAGGGTTATGCTCTTCAACTATGAGGTCTTAGATTTTGTGTTAGGTAGGCTCGTAGGCTTCATTTACTATCACCTCTTCATTTTCCACTTCCATCCGTGAGTGCAACCACCGGTGCTTGTGTCCCGCTTCGTCACATTCCTTGGTAAGTGACTGCATTCACGGAGTAGCTTTTCTGCATCCATGAGCATTGTCACCGACGGTGGTAAGTGACTTTGTTCATGGAGCCACTTTCCTCTCTGACTGCTTCTTCCAGTCCCTTGTATTTAATTTCCTTTTGACGTCAGCGATATGGCCTTTGGTTCCGAAGCAGACGTTAAACCCCTACTAAAATAAAAATAAAATATTTGTATTAGGACTTTTTAAAGCTACTTGCAGTTTTAGAGGATAGCGCTAGGGTTATGCTCTTCAACTACGAAGTGTTAGAATTTGTGTTAGGTAGGCTCGTAGTGCTAGTTGGTGTTATTCTAGCGTACAGTGCTAGACGGTGTTATTCTAGCGTACAGTGCTAGTCGGTGTTATTCTAGCGTACAGTGCTAGTCGGTGTTATTCTAGCGTACAGTGCTAGTCGGTGTTATTCTAGCGTACAGTGCTAGTCGGTGTTATTCTAGCGTACAGTGCTAGACGGTGTTATTCTAGCGTACAGTGCTAGTCGGTGTTATTCTAGCGTACAGTGCTAATTGGTGTTATTCTAGCGTACAAGGCTAGTTGGTGTTATATACCAATACAAAACTTACGATTGCTGATGGACCAGGTTGTATTTTAGTGTCTGTACACCAAAGATTGATAGTCAAAAAGATACATGGATATGTAATGTACGGGAGTGCACACACTGACAGCAAAGATATTATACTACAATAAGATACACTACTCTCGCCAATTCAACTAGAATTTAAATATTGTGAGTATAACAATATTGTAACAGTAACACTAAAATCATTTTTAAAACAATTGAAGAAGGTAAATTTGTAAAAAAATAGTTATTAATTTGCATAATATAATGAATAAATATATAATGAATGAATTCTTTAACCTGCTAGACCCCTAATTTTCTCTTTAAATTTGGTTCCCTTGCTTATACACGTCACAAATCACTCAATTGTCGTAACTTATCAATGTTGGTATTCTTAGTAGGGTCGGCAGCTGTTGTCACAAATCGAGTAATTTGCGACAGTGACGTCAACAAGGCAACACACGTAAATAGAAAATTAAGGTTAAGCAGTGTGAATAATATGAATGGAATCATCATTGTTTCTTATAATGGAAAAAAATAATTAAATTTCATAATGTTACTTTACTTCAATATGATTTTAGTGTTGCTACAACATACCTCAATTTTCCTTACTATATTTCAATTCTAGTTCCCGCTTTCGAAACCAGGTGGCAGAGAAAATAGAATTTGTCCAGAGTAGTGTATCTTATTGTAGAATAATATCTATGCGGACAGCGAGCAAGAGCGAATCGAAGTTGAAGATGGTTTTGATTGGTTTCTTCAGGATACAGTAACATATAGGATATGGTAATCAGCTCATCGAATCTAGTTTGACATGACCACCGGGTGACTGACCACACTTTGAAATATGGACTACCTAATTAAACTTATTCACTTCTAAATTTTTTTCTATCAATTACTAACTAGGAATTGATTGGCTAAAATGTATTTTCATTATTTTATTCCTTAATTGTTATTAATATGAACTATAGTTTAGCAGTTAACTAGCACTAGTTTAGGCTTCTAGGTATCTTAAAGACCCTATTTCTTATAGACGAGTAAAAGAATGAATAATAAAAATACACCTGAATTATATCTACATATTCAATCACCATTTTCGCTTTTCTTTTACACGAAACCCTTATAAAATGATTTTAATAAACTTCTCGATATTAACATGCAAATAAGAGGAATTATGAGCCGGTCGGTCACAAACAAGAAATGTTGTTTTGATGAAGTCAAATTTTTGCGTCGTCTAATAGTTACTATACCCGTTATGTTCCTGTACCCTGGGTTTCTCTGAAGCGAGTTGAAGATGGTGGGCTCGGTCAGTGTAATATCTCTGTGGCAACCTACGGCAATCATATTGGACGGATGAATTACGTTTTTTTAAATTCATATTATTTATTTTCTTTCATTGCTATTGTTATATCTAAAAATAAATTCAGTAATTAGTATCAGTCTTTTTCAACATCTTAACTCAACTAATATCGATATTTTGAATGAAATAAAACAAATAATTTATATAAAACTTTTACCATATCAACTAAGTACGTAACAATATTAGTAGAATTGGCTTATGACACACCATTGCATCGAATGTTACTTTGAAGTTCCCCAACAGCTGCTAGGATGAGACCGAGGTAGGGTGGGGAGGGTTTCAACAGCCTGGTTTGGTACTCAGGACGAAAATGACAAGCAACATAGTAAGGATGGTCATCCAGTTCCAGCACATCTTTAGTTTTCAGTTGCTCGTCCTCGGCAACAAACTTCATACCAGCTTTTTCAAGAGCTTCAATATGCGCAGAACTGACCTGAAAACTACTACAGTGCCTCTGATTAACGAAATCAGCGCCACTGAAAAGTCTCTTGATGATAGAGTTGTCACTCTTCAAAATAGTTCTCCTCATTCCATGCTTAGTCTCAACTTTATCGATGCATTCTTGCTCCTTCATTCCAAGGACATTCCTGGAGAATTCGATAACTGAAGCCTCCATTCCCAAACACACTCCCAGGAAAGGGACTTTGTTTTCTCTCGCCCATTTACAGGCGGAGATTTTGCCCTCGAGACCTTTTTCGGAGTTGCCACCAGGCACCAAAACGCCACTGAAAAGAGAAATGGAAAATTAGTTAGAATTTGTAGCTACATATAGTCATAGGAAAAATTATGAGTAATGAGTGTTTTTAGTTTACTTATATTTCAAATCTTCAAAAATAAACTTTATTTCTCGTAATGCGTGTAGATATTATAAAATTGGCCTGGTACACAACTACAAATTTGTAAAATTAAAAAATAGAAAACTAAGATTTTTGAAATTAGTATCACACACTCACGCATGACTAATAAATTTTAATCGCCACCATTTGTTAATCAGATATTTGGTTATTCCTCAGCTGATGAAGATTGCTTTATAATATTATTAGGGTTGTGACTAAATGCATATGAAATCACAGATATTAAAAATATCATAGACGAAGCTAAATGGTACCAAATACTATATACAACTGGATTAGAACGATTAAATACAGTTTTAAATCTTTAATTTATAGAAATTTCAGGATCTATGATTTTAACAGCATAACTATACAGTAGCGATCATAAGTTAAGGGACAGTGATACAAATTCAACATTTTTGTTTATTGCAAAGAAAATTCAAAATGGTCAACGAAAATATGTGAAACTTAACAATAATAAAGTTACACATACTGTGAGTGTTTGCTAGAAATATTAGCAAAATAAAACAAATAATTACCTAAAAATTCAACTATTGCCATCAGAGACCAAAAAAGACACAGAGCAATGGTAAGGAACAGTTGTTATTGCATTAACTATTGGCTAATTAGATGTCCAAAATTAGTATTGTGTGAAGAGTCCTTTATTTTTGATGACCTCGTTGCATCGATTATTACAGGAATCAATCAATTTTTAACGGAATGATGGAGTTATCTTCTGCCACCTTTCTTTCAGGAATCCCAACAGTTAATCCTGATTTTGAGATTGCGTTCTTGAGCACCATCATCAATTCCATTTTTAGTGTTTTCAATGGGGTTCTAGTCGGGGCTATGAGCAGGACAGCTTATAAGAGAAACTCCTTTACTTCCTATGCGTGCTTTCACAGATTTAGTCGTGTGACAAGGAGAATGACTTGCATCAAAATCCGTGGTTGAGTATCAAATGATTGCAAATATGGAATGCAATGATAGATGAGAAGTTGCGTATACACTGCTGCATTGACTACTCCATGCAGACGTACGATTGGGCCTGATCCCGCAGCAGAAATGATGCCCCAGACCATTACGATGCCGCCTCCATGTTACAGTTTTCTTAACCCACTTCAGGGACAGTCGTTTTACCCACATCACCTCAAACTTTCAGTTTGCCATCACTTCCGATCACATTAAACTTAGATTCGTCGCTGAAATGAATCACTGCTCCTTTGACCAAACGACATGCTTCTTGGCAAACTGAAGCCTTGCAATTTTTTTCGAAATCAGAGGCTTCGATGAAGGCATTCTGGCTTTCAAACAATTAAATAATTTTATAACAGTTACGAGTCACTTCAGGACATGCCCATTCAATCTTACCCAGGTCAAACTACTAGAAACTGTGAATCTAGAGACACAGACAATGAGTTTCAATCAATTTTAAAAAGTGACTTTCCATCCTTGTGAGGGGACGAAATTAGACGTTTTTAACAGAGAGATACTAACTAGTTTCCGAGAAGCATGGGTAATATGTTGGAATTATTAGTTTAATGTATTACACACTCTTATATATGTTTAATGTTAACTTCCTGTTAGATTAGCTGAGCTATATTAATTAGCTATTGTTTAAATAACAATGTATTACTTTTATGAGAAACGGACTTGAAGGTCCTCTCCAGGCTCCGGAAAAAAATGAGTTTATAACATATTACTATAGAACTAAGGTCTTCGATCATTATTCTACAAACCGCATACAATTCGGTTCAGTATCTATTTTAAAATTTGTTTTTAAAGTCTTTTAGTACTCTGTGAGCAACAATTGAGCGAATCTCTAATCTGATGCTCAAGAAGAAGATTGTACACCCTTTATTATGATTGCAAACTTGAATTTTATAAACAAACCATGCGTTTTCGGCCATTATTTTAGATATTAATTGTTTCTTTAACTATATAAACGTTTCTATTATAAGTTCTTTCAATTTTATACCTTTACACGAATATTAAATGGATTCTTTTTCTTCAGGCTGAAAATTTCTTAAATCAGTAAGTCTGAAGTAAAATAGGTTTTGTAGACTTTTAATTATAAAAATATTTTAAAGCATATAAAATTAAAAATATGCTACCAAATTCGATGCGGTTTGCAGCAAAATGATAAGAAACATTAGCCTCGTTGAATAAGACAATAAAAATATTTGCTTGGAGGGGGACCTTTAAGGTTTAAAGTCCGAACACAGTTCCGGTGCTTCTTATATAGCACCGTATGTCAATTCTATTGTTAGTCTGTCTCATACATTACTCAGTAAGAGATGTGCTTCACACATCTCTCTAATATACTTCTAACTGTAAAACATATATTACTCTTTAAAATAAACTCTATGTCTTAACGTTGTTAACCCACTATAATTTAACCTAATTATAACATAATAGCGGTGATAGTTTTATTCCAAAAATTTGATAACTTTTAGTAACAATAATACATTGAAATAGTCTTTTAAACTGAGATTATTCAGTTTGAAGCCGTTTATTAATAACTGTTCCTTAACTTTTGCTCGGTGTCTTTTTTTGTCTCTGATGGCAATATTTGAATATTTAGGTACTTATATGTTTCATTTTGCTAATATTTCTATCAAACACCCAGAGTATGTGCAACTTTATTGTTACGAGTTTCACGTATTTTCGTTGACTAGTTTCTTTGCAATAAACAAAAATGTTAAATTTATTTCACTGTCCCTTAACTTAAGCTAGTGTATTTGTTGTCAAAACCCAAATTATCATATATGGAAATTAAGATTTGTACCATGCCACTAAACGACCAGAGTTTCCAAGAAGCTTGTTCCGGTAGGAATATAGCTAGATTTATATTTCCTAGACTTGAGTTGTTGAAAATTCGGGCTTCAACTGTCATATTTATGTGAAGTCAATGAAATTAATAAAATATATTTAATTTTTATTTTGTTTTATAATATTTCATTAACATGCGGAAATATGGACCTCAGGTGAAATACATGCGCTGTTGCATAACATTTTAATTCGCACCAAAAATTAGCTCATTACTACTATTAGTGGTGTTTCTGATGTGACGAAAAATTGGACACATCAGCGTTTGTTATTCACCAGGGCTACAGAGGCCCAACTGATCAAAAATGATATAAAATTAAATAGGATCATACATGCTACATAAATTTCATTGATATTTATACGATAGATAAATACGTCAAAAACAATGTAAGTCATGGAGTTTCTTAAACTCAAGCCAATTAGTATTTAAGTACAGTTCGTAGGCAAAAACATAACTCTTCCCTTCACCACAGACAGCATCAGGGTAGAGCGAGTTAGTTAGGTGATTGCAAATTAGGTAGCTAGATACAATTATAAGGGTAGTTACAAGGGGGAGGCTCGTGTCTGTCGGGCTGAAGTCATAGGGAGGATCGTGGGAGGAGATGGTGGTTTTCATAAAACGAACAACTGACCCTAGCACAATCTCGATATTGTCGCGCAATTTCAGCCTCATGATAGTTAAAACGCGCAGTGCAATCTTAAGATTACACAAATAGGTAAATTACAAAGAACATAGCTATATATAAGTGCTTGTATAAATCTACTGTATAAGTCTTCACAAAAATCACACTAGATTTTAGTCAACCTAAGCATTATAGCCTCACACCACCAAAACAAACACCTTACCTACAGATATCGATTCTCTCTTTCTCTTGCAAAGTTTCCGCAACTAAATATGGATATAAACATGTGGTTGAAGTAGGGACAGCTTTCTCCAAATAAGTCAATTTAATTTTAATAAAAACGTTAGGCATAAACTTAATATTATCAATTGGGTTTGTTTGTCGTTGCTGTGACTGGATAGGGTTATGATTAAATAATAGTAAAAGGACATTTTTCTTCAAATTCAGAAGATGAATTTTGTACCAAGCTACAATCTCGAAAAAATTGATTAGCCGAGAAAAAAAAACTTTTCTATTTGATATAATATAAAATGATAAGTGTGGGCCATACTCACTTGCTCGCATGAACGCTCTGCCAAGCTTGCTCATAGTCAAGGGGCCTCTCAGTCTGCGCACTGTCCTCCAAATCCTCAGCTTCCACACGCATCAGAGTGAGTTTGCGGTTACAAGTCAGTGCCGCGTGGTTAAGAGCATCTATCACAGAGGCATACGCATCGTTCAGCTTTGTGTATTTGCCAACCAGAGCAATCTTCACGTCTTCAATTAGATCATCCTGTCTGAAAAAAGATATAACTATAAGGAAAAATTTAATAGCTAGAAAATAATGGAAATTGTGATGTCATTGAAATTGGAAAGACAAGTTAGTTGAAGCTCCTTTATAATCAGAGATGAAATCAATGCGTCAAATAATATAAATAGTTCCATCCTTATAGACCAGTTACAGAGTCAGCTAAATGTTACTAATTTATCAACATACAGGGTCCACATTCTAAACTATACCGCGATAGGGATTACCTTGTGGTGGTGCAAGCAAGGTGCTATACCAGATTAGTTCATATAATGCTTGGCAGGCCCTTGAGGAAGATTTAGACCAAGAATTCCTTGGTTGTTAATTGGGGAATCTTCGAATATTGGAATCCTCAAACCTAGCAGGTTGGTTGGATGAATTTCTTGGATGGTCTCCGACTGAGTCGCTGGAACCGCATGGTTTCGGCCTGGTAAGTGCGAAGATCGCTCAGGAGGAAGATACGAAAGTAAGTTCAGATAGAATATAAGTAGCATGAAAACCACTTTGAAGATGGATGAGTGGAGTAGCTGTGTGAAACCAGTCATAGGGCCTTTGCAATCGTGACGCTTGATGACGGACTCTCTTTCTTTTGAAGAGACCATCTTCCTGACCAATGTTGCCTAGACTGTGTTGAGAACATAGATTGGGTTCTGATTCTTGCCTTGTTACTTTGCTTCTTCAGGTTTTTACTCTTATCATCTCTATCTATAGCCTGGTCTTGCACCATTGGAAGTCGTGTTAAGAAACCAGGTCCCAGTGGTCTGAATCAGGTCTTTGGGTCTTAGATCCAAGACTAGACACTCTGTTCCACCATGATTTCTATTTATGGATGACAGCTGAACATGCATCGATGTTACAGCAACTCTGTTGACCTACCAAGAAAGATGGAACATGGAGCAATCTTCATGGCTCTTGTTAGAAGGCTTATAGAGTCATACACTGCGATTTAGTCACTTCGGAGTCCAAGGTTTTCCACGCACCTGCGGATGACAACTTGCATAGCAGCGCAGAGATAGTGGCATCCTCCTCATGGAACATATGATCTTTTCCAGATTATACTAACAATGATGTGGTCTCTGTTGCTATGGAATGCAGTATTGGCACTATCTGGTTCTCTTCTACATGTCAGGCGACTCAGATGACCTCACGCCTCTAATGAAGGTTTGGAGTCTCATCCAACATTGTAAGTATAATAACATCGGACTCATTATAGAATGTGATACTAATTCACATAAAATTATATGGAATAGCTCCAATAATAATGAGAGAGCGGAAGCTCTGTGGGACTATCTAATTCTCAACAAATTGGGTGATATGTAACCGTGGGAATGAACCCACTTTGGTTGTGCAGAACAGATTGGAGTTGATCGACCTAACGCTGGCTTCACTGAGCATAGCGGTGTCAGATTGGTGGGGATCAATCCCTATCGGTCCATGGATGTATCCACTTTAACTTTGTGGAGTACAACTGCATTACTAAGGTGAGTAGGAAAATATAATATCAATCGTGCCGAATGAACACAATATGAACTAATTAGTCAAAATATTTTGATCGAGTGTATGCCAGGTGACCTCAGTCACCTAGCTTGATCAAATCCAAAACTGATCAAGGGTGTTTCAAATAATTATTGAAGACTAAAGTGTGCATAGAAATCTAAGATTTGTAGAGCTAAAAGGAGTTCTGGCGGAACTTCTGCACCAGTTACGAAAACAAAACTGCTCTTACAGAATCGGTAAGCTACTCGGAGGAGTCAAGAGATAAAACTGGATGCTTTACAAAAAAACTGATGGAGCTACATACACTTTGAACCCTCGTACCTCGATAGTGTAAGGAGAGATAGTGACTCGTTCTTTAAAGGGGCAGGACAGTCATTTTTTATTTATTTTAACAATTTTAATATCAAACGATAGCTTAGCAACAATAAAAGAATTTGTGTAGAATTGTAATATTCAATAAAACCTAGAGGAAATGTATCATCTTAAATATAATTGATTTTTCACAAAGTGCTAATGGTAGATGGCACCACAACCAGTATTATTTCTCTACTAAATACAGCTGATCACACCATTATATTCTATCATCTGAATTAAGAGGTAGCAAGAGAAGAGATGGCTTTATTTTTAAAACTATAAATACAGTTTTTGAATTCAAATAATTTTTTCACCATTTTGACGTAAACAAAGCTTGATTACTGCATACATAAATTGATATGAAAACAACAAACATACTCACGTACATACAATGAATGCAAGTGCTTTCGCTAGGTGGTTTTTATTTATGAACATTTTTAAAATTAACGAACATTCTAATATTACATAATTGAATATTCTGAATCAATTTAAAACCAATTTGGCGAACCTTAGATTTCGACTTCACTATCCCTTTAACTTGCCAAAATTTAACTAATGCGAACAGTAATTTGATCGCTTCATTACGGAGGAAAGAATTGCCAAGTCTATCTGTTCTTTTGATGGTTATAAATAAATCACCTGTTGGGGATATGGTCAGTCCTGTTATGTTCTACAGGACAGGTCATGCTTTAGGCGAGATTTTGGTTCAGCTTTATCGAGTTAGTCACTGCTTGAGGCATGTTCCTGATACCTGATGCAACGCAAGGGCTATCTTTATCTTGAAACCAGAGAAACCCTTGTATCTGAAATCTATGTCCTTTAGGCTGACCATTCTGAACGCTTTCTTTTTGAACGATTTGAAGAGACTGGTTTACTAGCATCTGAGTGAGTGGCAGACAGGGACTACTCAACTGATACAGCCATGCACGCCGTTGTTCAAAAGCAGTCAGACTTTAATCCCAGAAAGACCAGAAAAAAATGTATAGCATTAGAGACGAGACGGGCCTCATAATTTTACAGTTAAAATGTCCTTAAAATATCCATTTTCAACCCAGATATTGAAGGCCTGTGTTCCTATTATTCCATTCTCTACACTGATTACATAGATTAACACTACTATCGCTACTATTACATAGTACTATTGCTCTACGATAGCCATCATTGCATAGATTCACACAATGATTACAATTATCAAATAGATTCACTCTGTGACTGCTATTATTGAATGAATTCACTGTATGATGTCATTAGCTTATATCCCTGAAAGTGGTTTTCAAGTTTGATGCAACAGCTCTTATTTAATCCGGGCTTCAGAGGCCTGCCTGGTAACTAATGATGTAATACGAAATAGAACAAAACATAGTAACATATTGCATTATCTCCATTGATATTTATACAATATAGCTATAAATAGATCAAAGATAAATAAAGTCATGAAGTTTCTGCAACCCAAGCCGATTAATTTTTCAAGTATGCATCTATATTTGCACCAGAATGGGCCTCTCAGGACCGCTGGTCGTTACAGGGTTAAGCAACCTCTCTCTGACAGCAGCAGAGAGACCGACGAGCATAATCACAGGTGAGCCTTTTGTGGAGAGTCATCAAATGATCTGACAGCAAATCAGCCAATAAAGCTGTGGTTAAACTGAGGACCAGAAACCATACGGTAAACCGATGTAACGCATCAAACTGTCTGAAGCAGCTGATTTGCATCACCGTTCAGTGGATTAAGACCCACATCGTCAAAATTGGTAATTAAACGGCCAATTTTCTAGCGAAGGAAGCAGCTAAGACCTTATGTGAAGGACCAGACCCTTTCTACAAGTGCCATAGAGCGCATGCTTCAGAAGAAGATGGGCTAACTTATCTATGTTATACCAAAGAGCTTTTTGAGCGACCTCTTGAACAAAGGTTCAAAGACTTTGGTCGTTGACCCAAAGGAAATATTGTCTTACCCTGCAAAACCTGCCCTTGTCTGTTTTCAGAAGGCAGTGCCCTACGCAACATTCTGGTCGCGTGTTCTTGTAAGGTCACACCACCATGGTGCTTCATGAAGGCGTGCACCTTTATGGCTTGGGACAGAAGAACGAGTAGCTAAAACGGCTGTATTCCACCCCTCCCCTCCTTTATTTGAAACGAGATAATGTTAATCAGAATGAACTCATTTGTAGCGTTTCAATTCTGTCTCTTGATAGTGACGTTCTCCTTTTCCCTGAGTATACCAGTGACTAGGTACTCAGTAGAGGCTATACGACTTCTGCTTTTGATAATCAGACTCTGACTGTGTTGGATAATAGGATGCTTACATAAATGTGATTCAACTGCAGTACAGAAATAAGAATGGATCATTTTCTGAATGGTTTCTAGTTTGTTTCAAGTCAAAGTTTTTTCCATGGAAGGTATAAGGAGCAAATGGTTAGACGGGAGAAGATGATTAAGTTGACTAGCACGGTTATTGACAATAGTTGTCACAATATTAGATGAAGGATATTGGAATGAAGTTTTGTTGGCAAGAGGCTTTACGGATCGGAGGTAGTAAGGATTACACTGATAAACATGACAAAGAATGTAGCCACAAATGGAGAGATTGGGAGTCAAAACAGAATCAGAGTGGTACATGATAAGCTAAGAGAAAACAGAATGTTGAAGAGGATTTAGGAAAGTAGGAGAGAAAAATGACTGATGAGAGGAGACTTGAGATTGTCTTGGTGTGGTGTAGAAGGGAATAGAGGGGAAAAACAGGAGAGGTCATAGGGAATTTAAGAACAGTCAGTTATAATAATTTAAAACCAACTCAAATGTCTCACTTGGACAAGAGACTCCTCCACTTCGTCATGATACCTTGACTCAGACTGAGATTCAATTTACTGTTCAGAAGAGAACAAATCTTATCCTCCAGCATCAAAGGAACAGCGTAAATGTTGGAGGAATCATGGAGGCAGATGACCTGGAGAAGATGCAATGGAAAAAATGCATTCTTACACAGAATTGTGAAACTAAGGGTAAAGTTGCAGTGCTATGCTTTTCATGTAAAAGTTTACATTAAATTTTTATCTTCATATGAAAAATATAGAATAGAAATAGATGTTTATAGTACAGTTAAGATTATTCTTAAATTTAATTTAATATCTAGTAGCTAGTTCATCAAAATCATTGATATGAATTATAATCAAATAAAGTTCATCACACATTAATGACCTACTTTTGTGGGATCAACCAAATACAGATGCGATATTTCTTCTCTGAGTTCTTCACCAATTGGTTTGTCAGATCGACAAGCTATGATATCAGGACTGAGACCGAGTCTCCGCAGCTCTCTGATGCCATCTTCAGTGGGTTTGGTTTTGTGTTCCCCAGTACTGTTGGGTTGTGGCACCATAGAAACGTGAACACTCACAAAACTTTCTCCCTGGGAAAAACACGAACTGTTAAATCATTACTAGACGAGCTCAATTTCTCTTACAAATTAAATATTAACTAATTGGATTATTTCAAATGGTCATTAGCTATATAAAATGATGCAAATGAGATTTGGCTAACAATAGTCAAGAGACAACATGATATTCAAGAAGTGCAGCCCCTGGGGTATACAGGGTGGGGCGTAAGTTTGGAAGCAAATGAAAATGCATATTATAATCCAACGAAAAATATATTTAATAATTTACAGTTATGTATTATTACATAAGGGTTTTTAAGAATTCAAAAATCAGAAATTTATTTAAAATGTCCCCCCTTGTTTTTAATAACAGCCTCAAATCTCCTCCGAACTCCTCCTACTGCGGCACACAACTGTTCTTGTGAAATTTCCTTCCAAGATCTCTGGAGCGAACGCTTTAAATCATCCACAATGCGATGGAATTTACCACAGGCCTTTGATACAAGAATGGACCATACCGAAAAGTCCATAGGATTAACATCTGGGGAGCAGGGAGGCCACATTTCTTTGGACCAAAACCGTGGAAGATGGTCATGGCACCAGTTTTGAGTGACATTTGCAGTATGTGAAGTCGCGCAGTCTTGCTGAAATGTCCATAGAGTGTCATTACCGAAGTGATCCTTAGCTGACTCCAACATTGGCGTCAAAATATTCTAAATATACCATTTAGCATTGATTTTGGCGCCTTGTTCCACAAAAATTATAGGAGAGCTCCAAGTTTCTGAAACGGCGGCCCAGACCATTACTGAAGCAGGTTTCATGGTTCTGTGGACAGTTTTTTGGTTGTATGGGATGTCTTTTGCACTTTTACCAATTATTCTGTCATTCCTCCGGTTGTGAGCCATTTCCACTGTGAAACTTTTTCGTCAGACCAAACAATTTCACCAGCCGTGCCAGACTTCAATTCTCTCAGAAGTGCTTTGCTTCTCTCCAATCTCTTTTTCTTTACAGCTTCTGACAGAGTCGGTCTCTTTTGGAGGGTGAAAGAGGACATCTTTAGGTCTTCTTTGACAACTCTTCTCATTGTTCTGGGACTCACATTAGCTGTTTTGGCTAACAATCGTATTGACCTTTTCGGGTTCCTCCTGATCTTCTCTCGGGCACATTTTATCAGTTATTTGGTGCGTTGTGAGCGTGGTCTACCACTTCTTGGACGATCAGTCAAGTCTCCTCTCTCATTAAAACGCTTCACACACTTCCAAACAGTCGATCTCGCTATTGAGAGAGTCTTTGAAATGACGGAATCTGACTTCCCGGCACAGTGTAGACAATAATGGCTTCTCTTTTGTCTGACATTTTTGAATTGACTAAATTTTTGTAAAAAACAACACTGCCACGTCATAATGTAGTGTCTCTACTATAGTTCAAACCCTATCACCTACTTAGGAATTTATTTTTAAGTATTAAATTAATGTTTGAAAAATTGCTTCCAAACTTACGCCCCACCCTGTATAACTTCAGAGAATGTTGAGATGCAGGTATATATTACTTGGAAACTAGTTCGAATGCCAATATCTAGTTCACTAAAAAGTAATCTTTTAAGAATATAATTCAAATATCAAAAACCAAACAGTGAATTAGGACACCTAGATATGATCTCTCACTTAGAACTTTTATAGAGTACTCAATGAAGTACTGATGTTAAGAACATGAATATTTAACCCAAGAACAATCATACCATAGAGATTGATCTTCATCTCTGTTACCAATGTTCATTTAAAATTACGAAGTTAAACGAGACTCACTTGTGAGTTGAAGTTTGACTGAGGTTATCCACCATCTGCGCATTCGTAGGGAAAATCGAGAAGCGAAGCCTTGTGCAGGTAGTTGTCAGTCTTCAAAGCGACAGAGAATTGAGGGTCAAAGCAACATTCGTAGATTCACCCAGGGACGGGAGGGCAGGGCGATTTTCCCTACGAATGCGCAGATGGTGGATAACCTCAGTCAAACTTCAACTCACAAGTGAGTCTCGTTTAACTTCGTAATTATCCACCATACTGCGCAAGATTCGTTAGGGAAAACCGAGATTTTAGAGCTTCTTTTGACCCTCCAGAATTCTCTGTCCAAACTCCAATCCATTTTCAATCGGTTTATCGTAAAATTTTGCGAATGTAACCGCATTACTCCATCCGGCAGTTTTCAAAATGTCTTGAACATTCATATTCTCTCTCATAGCAGCTGAAGTTGAAGCAGATCTAGTGCTATGGGCATGAAATTTGTCAACTTCAATCCCCGCTTCGTACATTACTTTCTTGATCCATCTGCTAACAGTCTCAGTTGTAATTGCCTTATAAGGCTTAAAGTAACTCAGAATCAATTGATCTTCACCCTGACGAATATCAACCGTACGTTTCAGGTACTCCTCCAGCACATTGACGATGCAAAGTTTTGCATCCTCAAATTTTGTGAAATTAATTACTGGAGACAATCTTCTTGCTGTAGTGCACTTCAATTTATCCGTAATGACAAAAGTACACTTATCGTTTGATAAAATCAAATTACTCAACTTGAGGCACACTAAAGTTTGAGCCCGTTGTGCTGACAGGAGAGCTAGTAACATAACTAGCTTATGAGATAGCTCATCTAGCGGAATAGAGTGATGAGGAAACAGCAAACTTAGGTACTCCAAGACTATGTTCACATCCCATGTGTATTTGTAACGAGGCAAACTGGGCCTGTTTTCGAACACTCCTTTCATAAATCTGATTACAGTAGGAAATCTACCTATGGTGACCCCATTATCATTCCAAAGAATTGCTGAGAGTGCTGATCTCGCAGTATTAATTCCGCTGTAACCAAGCCCTGTTTTGTAGAGCGAAGTCAAAAACTCGATAACTATCTTTTCATTACTATGCATGGGATCGATTTCCCGTTCACAACAGAAAGAACACCACTTTTTAAAATAGCATTCATACTGCAAGAGTGTACTTCTTCTCCATGATGCCATAATGATGGCGACAGCCTCTTCAGAAATACCTTGTTTTGAGTAGCATTCCCTGATACTTTGCACGCAATCAGTCTTAGTTTCGCTTTCAGTGGGTGATCCAAATTGCTGTAAGGTAAATGAAGCACATTAAGTGGTAACAAAATTGGAGGCTCAGACAGTATTCTCAACAACCTTGGGAACCAGGGTTGTGTACTCCACAAAGGTACAACCATAATTCCTTCGGCTTCATCTTTGACAATTTTAGAGACGCATCTCGAAATAACACTAAAAGGAGGAAAACAATAGAATTTAAGATTCCTCCAATCTTGTTTGAACGCATCAATACTGTATGCATTAGGATCAGGTTTCCATGAAACATAACGCGAACATTTAGAATTCAATCTTGATGCAAATAAATCAACTTCCGGTTGTCCAAAGGATTTTACAACCTTATCAAAAATTGAGCCTTCCAATGTCCATTCAGTATCATCATGAAACACTCTACTTTCCCGATCTGCTAATGTATTTTTTACACCAGGTAAATGCTCTGCAGAAACTACAAATGCATGCGACATCGCATAAAGCCAAATTTCTTTGACAACTTTATGGCATTTGAGAGATTTTGTGCCACCTAATTTGTTCAAATAACAAACTGCAGTCATACTATCTGTACGAATTCTAACGTGTTTCACAGTACTCTCTCTAGTTAGTGCTTTGATAGCAAACAAGATGGCCATTAATTCCAATACATTTATATGATGTCCTAGCTCAGTATCGTTCCATCTTCCTCCAATTTTATGCAATTCAGTAACTGCCCCCCAACCTTTCAAGGAAGCATCTGTGGATACAATCATATCAGGACTATTTGGTTCTCCGATATCTGTTTCACTATTCCAGATATTATCAATCCACCACAAAATTTCTTCCTTAGCTTCAACCGATAACACTACCTCGGATTCAAAATTACCAGAATTTATTTTAAGTGCTTCCGTTTTATCATTCTCAAGATATCGGTAGAATAAAGGGCCATAAGTCACAGCTGGAAAAGATGACACAACAGTCCCAATAAAAGTTGCAAGTTCTCTGATGACTATTTTCTTACTCTTCAGCAATAAATTCCCTAAGTCTATAATTTTCTTTACTCTCTCGGAGGTTAATTTGATGATCATTCGTCTGGAATCTATTTCAAAACCCAAAAATTTGATTGTTTTGCTAGGAATCAAACTAGATTTATTTTCATTGATGAAAAAACCTGCTTCCTTCAATAACCTAGCAGTTAAATTGACATTAGCAAGACATTCTTCAGCAGTATCTCCTATCAGTAGCGAGTCATCTAAATAATAAACAGAGCAGTAACCATTGCTCCTTAATGAGCTGAAAATGGGTTTCAACAATTTAGTAAATATTCTAGGAGCGCTGGATAGTCCATTGGGCATACACGTGAATTGAAATAATTTGGAATCCCAGTAAAATCTAAGAAACTTTCTGAATTCAGGATTTACCGATACGGAGAAATAGGCGTCTTTGAGATCAATAGACGACATGAAACAATTCTGCTTTATGAGCGAAAGTGCCAATTGAAGATTTTCCATCTTAAAATGTTCATAAACCACGTATTCATTCAATTCAGATAAGTTCAGGATAATTCTCAATGATCCATCTTTTTTAGGTCTCGTAAAGATATGAGTAACAAATTCATCATCAACTGAAGATGCCTTTTCAATTATTCCCTGTTTCATGAATTTATTCAGTTGCTCATCAATTTTATGTTTCTCTTCCAACCCGAAGCTTATTACTTTCCCCCTAGAGCAGTGAGGAGGAATTGATGAGAAATCTATATCAACTCCTTTAACAAATTTAAGAATGGTTGCATCAGAAGTTAATTTTTCCCAAAAAGATAATCTATTATGTATATTCCCCGCTACAAAACTACCAACATGATTAAAATTTTCAGAACAAACTCTCAATTCTTGCGACTCACCAGTCGAGAACGTTGAGCAGGACGCGCTTGACTCTGATAATAACCTCGACGGCTTAAAAAAGGACCTCGCCTTGAATAGGGACTGTAACGTCCTCGGTTGAACCTGCCAGCAGAACCTCTTCTGAAATAAGGTCTATAGCGGGCGTTTCCACCACGTGAAGCAGGAGCCTGCTCTTCTTGCCTCATATCCTGAGTAACCTTGTGCTCCTCAGACACCTCTTTAATGGTTTGAAGAAACTTGTCCCCAAAAAGAAGAGAGGCGGAGAATTCAGTATCAGTGGAACAAATTCCTTTCATTTTTTGAGGGATATCATCTTTGATGTTCTCTCTCCTGCATTTCACCATTTCCACGTTAGCTGATCCAAGAAAAGCTAAGGAATCAGATAAGTTCTTTATCAAACTAGGTAAATCTAATTCTGTACCTTTGTCATATGCAGCATGTAGAGTATCAATAACTTTGGTGATCGGAATGGCACTCTTCAAAAACTCTCTCTGAACACCTTGCATCTTCATGTCAGTTGACCGAGTATTTCTTTTCATATTGAAGAGCACTTGTTTATTCACTTGGGGGCAATCAACAAATTTGACATTTTTTGGTTTCAGATGCCTAGCTTCTCTAGCCTTCACAACCTCTTCACTAGCTTTTGTACTCAGAAGAGTATCCACTAATTTTCCGATAGCATTAGACACCTCAGGGCCCAGAGTTTCCACATGTCCAAATTCCTTGGAGATAGATTGAAGGACATCTTCATTATCAAGCAACTCTGCTTCTTCAGGTTCATCCTCAAAACATTCCTCAGAAATTTCTTCATCCTCAATTGGGAATTCGAGCAAGGGTTTCAGTTCCCCACAAATTTTGTCTGCAATTTGATCTCCCAAACTTGCCATAGTCTTGTTCATATTTAGGAGCCCCGTTTTGAATATTTCTCCAAGTTTCGAGAAACTATCATTTTCATTGGCTTCTTTCTTTTTATCAGAAAGAGATCGACTACTTTCCCCAGCCTTACTGGAGACGGTTGATTTATCACTCGTCTTTTCCTGTGATTTAGAACTCTCTTTACTAATGTCCTTCTTTTTATCCTTGCTTTTATCACTAGGTCGAGCAGCATTCGCTTCAAGAATTTCAGATAGCAAATTTTTATCAGCCATAGTTAAAGCAAGTTTTATCTAGAATCAACAGAACCAAATTAAATCAGTAGAATTAAATATTCATGGCCCCAAAATTTAAGGAAAACTGACGTGTCAGGAATTCCAGACAAGATTATTTAAAATCAGATAGTAGGGAACAAGACGAGTCTTAAATTCCCTAATTTATATGCCTAACCCAGGAACGATAAATTTTTTAATAACAAAAACCGCAACCTAGCATGGAACTTAAACGGTATCTCTTTATGAGTGGCAGAAAAGTAGTTTCTAAGGTACCTAAAATGTTCAGGTACCTTAATAATGTCAAACTTTAGGTTTGGAACAAACAATTAATACAAAAGTCCTGGGAGGGAATGAGACGTGTCTCGAATTCCCAATTTAATGAAACTGTTCCGTAACCTTAATATCTGAAATCGGGTACCCATTCATGGCCCCGAAATTTAAGGAAAACTGACGTGTCAGGAATTCCAGGCAAGATTATTTAAAATCAGATAGTAGGGAACAAGACGAGTCTTAAATTCCCTAATTTATAGTAATTAAGCTGATTAAGTATTGAGCAACAGGTGGACTAACAAAATGGCGGCTGTCACCGGCAAAATAAACAAAATGGCGTCAATCACCGGTTCTAGAATCTATCCATTAAAATTCGAAACTGGGTAACTTGATAACGATATAAATCTCGTAAACCCATTAACTTATAATTCCATTTGAGGAAACTATTTCTCCCGCAACGATCACTCCAAATAACCAGTGATTTTTTCATTCAACTGGTATCTATCGCGGGAGCTTCACACCTTATAACCTAACAACACCAACTCAAGATTCACACTGACAACTACCTGCACAAGGCTTCGCTTCTCGGTTTTCCCTAACGAATCTTGCGCAGTATGGTGGATAATTATAGTTAAATCCATTAACTTGTTAACGAAAACAGTCATTAGGTAATTTACTTTTGAATCAGTTATTCTAGAAATGGGTTCTATGATGTGATAAAAGAATGAAACAATTGATAAAAAGTTAGCTAAGGAAGAAAATTACATGTTAGCTACCTTCAATCTGAACTGGAATTGACTGAAGGCTTCAACAAAAGGCATACGCTCAATGTCTCCAATTGTACCTCCTAGTTCGATGATACAAACTTCAGGTGAAAGATTCGAGCCATCAACAGGCTTGTGTGCAACTCGTTCAACCCATTGCAGGATAGCATCTGTGATGTGAGGAACTACCTGCAGGTACAAAATTCAATATTAGATTTAGCTCAAGTAGCTATATCTAATAGGAAAGTTTTATATAGCTAAGCTAATCGCAAGGCAATTTAAAATTTCCGTTGACACAGATTATAAGTAGCTAGCTAGTCCAACTACCAAATTTACCTTTACTCTCACCATAACAATAATTGTCTGAAAAGATTATATTTGCACATTAATATCAAAATAGACCTCAAATTCAACATTAGCTCAGCTAGCTATGCAAACTGAAATATTAAAACCAAATTGAATATAACTTAATTTTTATAAAAAAAAATAACCTGCACTATAACGCTAGCTAGTCCATAAAATAACCATTCTAAATGAATGTTTTTTTAATCATATTACTACCATGATCCAAAATATTTAGCCATCAGATATTAATGAAATCATTAACTAGTGCTGCATCTCATTAAAATACTAGCTAGCTATTTTGTCAAGGATTAATTATTACTTATTAGTCTGAATTATTTTTCAAATTGAGACCATAATGATTCAAAGAAAATGAATAAATTCAGTTATAAATATAAACTTAAAACAGTTTGTACTGCAACAATAATCCAACCTCCATATCAAAATACTCAAATTCAGTAAATTTAAAATTGGATACAAATATTAACTTAAGACTCTCCTAAGTAAAAAATCAACCCCAAAATATATATTTCTGACGGAATTTTTTTCACCAATTGAATAGCGCAATTGCTTCTTATAGCCTGAAAATTTGTACCCCCAATAAAACAACTAAAAGCATTTTCCGATATGGAATCTCAAATTATTGTTTTACCAGCGGACCATTATGGCCCTTGTGCTATTTTCAGCCTCTGTCATCAGATGAGTTGATTTTTCAGGCAAAAGGGCCTTAAGAATAATAATATGCAAGTGCAGTGCATCACATAGGATGTTTAGTTGGAAAAAAGTATATCCGTAATGATTTTTTAGTTTACAAATTTCACATTTACAACAATAAGCTTCATTAATTCAATTTAATTGTAGCTAATACTTGTAGACATTTTATAATTAATCTGAGTACACATTGAAAAATTTCTAATAGGAAATTATAACAATATGATTTGAGATATTAACATGTCCACTGCGCATCGGGCAACATGTGGGACATATGACCCGAAACTGTTGTCACTGTGGGTGTCCCGATATTGTTGCGTATTGGGACACCCGTGTACGGAATGCAAATTTATATTGTGTTTTTGAAAATGCTAATAATTACTAATGTAATGATTATTCTTCAACATATGGATTTATTAATATAACTGTCATTAATATAACAGAGGAATGCCAGCTATATCCAGATACGCAGTGAACGTGTTAACATGATGCAGTGCCTTATCTTTGAAGGGATAGGACAGCATAGATAACTTATAGAGGTTTCTAATTTCTGTTGTCACCTGCACAGTTTTTCCCAAATAGTCACCACGTCTCTCTTTCTCAATGACAGACGAGTACACTTTACCGGTGGTGAGATGGTTGTCAGTGTGTAAAGTCACATCAAGGAACCGCTCATAAATACCCAGATCCATGTCTACAATACCTCCATCTTCCAAAACATACACTTCACCTGCAAATAATAATGTACCTGATCATAATTCAGAATAATAGTGAACATATTTTTCAATGGTATCAGACTATATAGCAAACTAACATATCAGTGAAACTGAGCAGACTTAAGTTTTGATCTACATGAATCCTTTAATTTAAAATAGAAACTGAAAAAAATCCCCGAAAGCAAAATAAAGACTAACCATGCTCATACGGAGAAAAATTTCCAGCATCCATGTTGAGGCAGGGGTCTATTTTTATTGATGTAACTCTGAGTCCACTATGCTTCAGTATTGTTCCCATACTCACAGCAATGACATCTTTGCCAAAGCCTGAGATTGTCCCACCTGTCACTAATATATATTTCATTTTATAGATTGGTATTCCAATAAATTTTCTATGATGATAAAATTAGTACCAAATATTCAACTCTGAAAATAATATAATTTAAGTTTCTCTATATTCTATAGCATTCATAGCAAGTAATTAATTAGAAAACAACAGCAGAGCATGTAACCGTAATAAGAAATATTCCTGAATTCATTTTGTACAGGACACAGTTTTGGTGGAATCATACCTTTAGGATTGTTTGCACTGCACACAATAAATGATGAAAATGTCCAATATTTTGCAGACTGATCAGTGGTCACACACTATGTGCATGCTCTAGGACTATTTTAAGAGAAATTTACAAGTTATCTTCATTAGTCATTACTTACATGTTTTACTGATTATTAATTATTCATCCCATTTCAAAGTGTAAAACAGAGTTAGCTACCAGTCTATAGATAGCCCCTAATGAAAAGTACGACAGGATTTGAGGATTAATCCTGCGCCATAGTCATTATTTAATTCCTATGTTTCCATGATATTTTCTGCGCCCAAATCCCAATTTCTGTAGAAAGACCCTGGGTCTGGGGAGATCTTCTTTTCAGACTGGGTCAGATATTTAAATTTTCAACTTAGTCGAGTGACTTGAATCTAGAGCAGATTTCACTGCTTGATCGCCAATCTATTGATCAATCCAATCGTTAGCGCACCATCGTTCAATTGATGTGCGTTCGAATGATGCCTATTATATTTTTATTTTGTGCATCTAAATGGCACATTTCAACAAAGACATCGATCAATTTCTGTGCTGCCAATGATAGGGATTCATTTAGTTCATAGCTACATCTAATTGTTATGTTTAATAGAATAAACATCAATTGATTGCTGTGTGTTCCAATTATATGGATTTTATTCGTTTATGCATCTAACATACTGTATTTCATGGTAAATTCTACTGACATTTCGGTGGTATTTTTTAATATTCTAGCAAAGTCTGTGGAATTTTAGCTATTTATTCCTATGCTATCATTATTTTTGGTGAATAAATTGGAAAAAATGTTGGTGGATCACAAGATCAGCCAAATTATTGAAAATTGTTGTTGGATTTTTTTCAGCTTTTTGAAAAAGTCAGTGGGATTTTGTTCACCAAATACAGACTGGTGCATCTAACTGGTATTTAGTATATTTTGTTTCCCACTTGTCCTATTAAATCAATAATGTAACAATTAGATGCATAAATGATAAGCTAACAAAATTCCTATCATTTGAACGAGGAACAATCGATTGATGCCTGATGGTTGCCATATGCCAGACTGTATTTCATGGAATTTTTCCATTTGAAAATGATATTCTAGCAAAGTTGGTGAATTTTTAGCTATTTATTCTTATGTTACCATTAATTTTTGGCGGCTAAATGAGGAAAATGTTGGTGGATCAGACGAATATCTTGGTGGATTTTTTCGGTTTTTCGAATAAGTCGGTGGGTTTTTATGAACAGTCTCAAGTAGAATAGTATGGCTCATAAACTCTCCTCCAAAATGATCAAAATATCATAAATTCTCTCCAAAATAACATTGTAGCACAAGAGAAAATTACCAGTCTACAGAATATGGGAAATATTTGGGATATTCTCTACAGACACTTTTGAATTAATTCCTATATTTACATCAATTTCGCTGAAATATCTATGAACACTTAACCAATTTCTGCAGACTTTGGACTGAGAGAAATAGACATTTCTCACCATTTGCATTTCAAGGGCTCAAAATAACTGATACAAAGGCACAAACTTGACATCCAGTTGGCAAAGCATGCACACAGCCAGTCTGCAAAGCATGCACAATCAGTCTCCAGATATTTAATTTTTGAGGCAATTTCTCTCCAACGATTTTCAGATTTCTCTCCAAAATGGTCAAAAATCTTAAAATTCTCCCTAATAAATACATGTAAACAAGGGAATTAATTGGTAAATTGTCACCAGCTAATTCATGACACTAATTTCAAGGACTCAATAGTCCGCTAAGTCACCGGATAAACTTCATGCATCTTTCGCAGACTTGGCTCACCATAATGGTGAGTTTGGACATGCTTTATTAACAGGTGTGCACCAAATACAGACAGGGCCCTATGAAATGTACATAATAAATTATATGAATAAACTAAAAAAATCCATATCATTCGAATGTGCAACAGTTGATTAACTTGATAGATTGTTGCCCAATTAAAATATAAAAATTAGATGCATAAACAGAAAAAATTATATCATGTAATTATTATGGGCACCAAATACAGACAGGGCCCTATGAAATGTACATAATAAATTATATGAATAAACTAAAAAAATCCATATCATTCGAATGTGCAACAGTTGATTAACTTGATAGATTGTTGCCCAATTAAAATATAAAAATTAGATGCATAAACAGAAAAAATTATATCATGTAATTATTATGGAAGATAATTATTTGGGATATTCTCTACAAACAATTTTGAATTAATTCCAATGTTTACATTAATTTTGCTATGAACACTACTGAATTAATCCCTATATTTTTCATTAATTTTGCTACAAAGTACAAACATAATAAGATCTCTCTCTACAAACACTCTGCCAGTTTCTGCAGACTGGATTGATGGTATTGGTTACGTTATTGATTGATCAATAGATCACGCAGGCCGCAGCAAAATCAGTCAAACGCCGCAATGCACGAGAGTCGTGACTGACATGAGTCATGACATATATAATTTAAAATTATGTATTGATAATATTTAGTATCTCCCATCTTACAGAGTAGGTATAAGCCAGGTAATAAAGCATGTCAAAACTGAGATAGGTATGTCTAATTGGCTTTAAATCTTCAAAAAATGAGCCAAATTGGCTTGGCTCTGAATTTTAGTGAAATTTTCGCTCAAAAATTGACTTACAATTTTCCAGCCTCTGAAACTAGAATATCTCCAACCAATATATGATTGGAAGCTGTCAAGACTGTGACAAGACACAATTGTCAATGGAAACAATAAAATTATGATCATAGGAAATTAGGAATGATAGGATTATGATATATCATAATCATACAGCTAATAATAGGCCTAGGCTAATTAGCAAAGGCTTGCCTTGCTTGGAAGTTGGTTTGATTGGAGGTGGATGCCGGACAAGTGACAGACTACAAGTTTGATAATGCACCGACAGTTGGGCCCGCCGACAATTGAGCCCTGGACAACAGGGCCCCAAAACAATTAAACCCAGAAAAAAATTGAGCAGAAGTGAGGATATTATCTTTGAAATATCCTCTATATTCTCTAAAAATATTTTTATATATTTTTAATTTGATTTATATACTTGATAAGGTATATGCAAGCCCCTTAATTCACATTTGGAGGCTAATCTCATTTTTCAATGTAATGAAAACCTTTGAAGTATTTAAATAAGTTGTATTATTATGAATCATGTCATATGGATCCATTGTGTAGTGTACATCGTCTGACAAAGACGTATATTTGGTAAAAAATGGGTAAATTTTAAAGGTTAAACGTTACATTGAACAGTTGTTTGGATAAAATAAGATTATGAGAATACATTTTGTAATAATAAAACAGCTACATTTTTCTTTTCTATTGGCTACATCTAAACTCAATAGATCATACTCATGAAAAGAATATGTTCTATTAAAAAATATTCATTTTTCATAACGAGAATATTTTTTTCATGTAAGTAATATTCTTTATTTAAAATATGCTCAAGATTATATTTTTATGCAAAATGCATATTGTCACAAACCTAGTTATTACAGTAGCTAGGGTCTTTAATTAAGTGAATACAGTAAACTCTGAAAAAATTGGAAAATCAAAATAATGTAATTGTCTCTGGGCCCAACTGTCGGTCAACGAATTTTGATAAGCATTCAATTCAACAAAATCAGTATAAGCATGTAACTCATCAAAATCAGAACCTTTATAGCAAATGTCAAGACTTTTAATTTAAGATTTTTGGAAAAGCCAGCAGAGTTCTCCAGTTCTGTGCAGCAAACACTAAAACCTTCTAACTAGCTAAATGAAACTGTTAGTCAAATTGTCATCAATCTTATATGTAATTATAGCAACATAGGAAATTACCTTGAGAGACTCGTATGTGACTCCGTACTCCAGTCTGCAAAAGAATGAAAAGATGCATGAAGTTGTGAAGTTAATCCAGCCAATTAAATATTATGTCTCATAAACTCTCCAATTGTCTCTCCAGCTCTCTTCAAAATTCACCAAATTTCTCTCTAAAATGATCATAAATTCTCTCAAAAATAACATTGTAGCATAGGAGAAAATAAGATATTTCTCGCCATTTGTAATCGAAGGACTCAAAATGACTGTCACAAACTCACCATTAAAATGGCGAGTTTGGACATGCTTTACCCAGTCTGTATTTGGTGCACAAAATCCCACTGACTTATTCTAAAAGCTGAAAAAATCCACCATAAATTTCCAGTAATTTGGCTGATCCACCAACATTTTCCCAATTTATCCACCTAAAATTAATGGTAACATAGGAATAAATAGCTAAAAATCCACCAACTTTGCCAGAATATTATTTTTTAAGGAGAAAAAATTCCACCGATATGTCGGTGGAATTTACCACAAAATACAGACTGGTGCTTTATTACCTGGTAATATGGCGACTATTGGGGTTTTGAAATTAGGTAGTCTCCTGAATTTTCTGGTGACCATTTTCTATTTAATTCCTATGTTTACATGTAATTATTTTAGAGTATTTTGAGATTTTTGGCTATTTTGGAGAGAAATATGGAAATCTTTGGGGAGAAAATTTCCAAAAAATTAAATATCTGGAGACTGATTGTGCATGCTTTGAAGACTGGAGTGTACTCAGTCTGTAGACAATAGTAGCCTAAACTCTAGAAAAATGCCCACAGGTATAAAAATTCCACCAACAAATTGGTGGAATTTACCATGAAATACTGAATAGAGACTGGTGCAGCCCGAGTTGAGTCAAATTATACCGCAGGCTCCACACCCAGTCTGCAGAACATGGGACATTTTTACCATTTTCTGTGCGAACAATCCTTAATTTTTTCCTATATTTAGATGTATTTTACTGAGAACAGAAGCCAAAATAGAGGATTTCTTGGAGAACACTTTACCAGTTCCTGCAGTCTGGCTCCATATCTGGTGGGCTATAGCCTGAAGCTGTTTGAAGTGAATGGAAGAGAAGGGGGTGGCGTCCCTTAAGTTCCAAACTGTTGTAATTTGGATTAGGTATATATTTTCTTTTGTCATATTTATAATTTTTAATGCTATCTGCAGTTTTGGAGGATAGCGCTAGGTTTATGCTCTTAAACTCCGAGGTCTTAGATTTTTTTGTCAAGTAGGCTCGTAAGCTTCATTTAGGAACTACCACCTCTTCATTTTCCTCTTCCATCCATAAGTGTTACCACTGGATCTTTTTATCAGATCACTTATTAAATGACCAGTCTGCCGAATATGGAACATTTTTCCAAGACTCTCTGCGGGAGTTTATGATTGAATTTTTAGAAATTGGAGATCTCTGCAGGCCATGTTTTAAAGTGTGGCAGGGAAGTCGCCAGTTTAATGAAAAAATGGATCCAGGTCGCCACATTTAAGATACTTTAAAGGACAAATTTGGCTTCCTAGTGAAGATTTTACACTAGGAAACATCCTTATGCTTCATGTCTGATGCATGTGTACCTATCTCTTGAGACTATTTAAGGAGTGATTTACTTGTTAAATATTTAGAGGTTTTCTAACCTATTTAACCCCTCAAAAGTCGCCAATATACTGGCGACTTTGTCCATACTTTAAAACATGGTCTGCAGGAGATCTTGAATTAATTCCTATGTTACCATTAATTTAGCTGCGGGAGATTCTGAATCTGCTATGGAGAGTCAGAGTAACTGTCTCTCTAATTAAAATCTCTGCCGGAAAAGAGACACATTCAGCAGACTGCCATAAATGACTGCATTCATGGAGTAGTTAACCGGTTACACTAATTACCGAATTACACTACACTCAATACCGAATTACACCGCACTACACCTAATTATACCGAATTACACTATATTACACAATAATCAATACCGAATTATGCCTGATTATACCGAATTACATTCCACTGAATACCGAATTACACCTGATTATACCGAATTACGTTCCACTGAATACCGAATTACACCTGATTATACCGAATTATGCCTGATTATACTGAAATATGCCTGATTATACCGAATTACGCCTGATTATACCAAATTACATTCCACTGAATACCGAATTACACCTGATCTCTTACACCGCGATTAGACAGTGACAAAATGGGGGTACGGTCAAGAGCCCCCCTAGGTCACGAGCCCCCCCTCTCTGTTTTTTTAATCCTTATTTACCTAGTTAAACAAATGAAGAACTACATAGATAGAAATAACTGAAAGTTGATAATGTAGTTTGTTGTACTGCATACTTCATGATTGTTTAATGACCTGGCAGGGCGGTTCAGGTGGCGACACGCCCCCCGTTATACATATATTTTATGTTAATCAGTAATGAACTATAAAAGTGTCAACAGGGATTAAATAATATAGGTGAATAAGGATTAAAAGTCAGGAGGGGGGGGGGGGGGCTCATGACCGGGGGGGCTTATGACCTACATCCGACAAAATGTATACTTTACCAATTCTACTATATATTGAATAAAGGAACTGATCAATATTATGTTAAAAGAAAGGTCTTGATTTCACCTTATTAATAAAGGTAAAAAAGGGGATGACTGGGGGAAGAGGGGTTTGTGTCCTACGGGGTACAGATACCCCTCCATGACATAACGGTGCGGGTGTAGGTCATAAGCCCCCCCCCCCCGGCCATTATTCAACTTTATGAATTTTCTTAAAGGAGTTGTTATAATATCTGTGTAGGTATATGAGCAGGGGGGCGGGGGGAGGGGAGACCGGGGCGTGCCACCTCCGAACCCCCCTGCTATGTAATTAAACAAGCAGTGTCTATTTCAACAAACTACTGGATACAACAAGCTAAACTAGAATACGTGCAAGAAACCCGTTCTCTCCCAAAGTCTGAAAAACTGGTAACTGGATAATGACCAATCGTCCCACCAAGTTTCATGCAATGTGGTTCAATAGTTTTTGAGTTGAGTTATAAATGACCTTGACATTTGACGGGATCGCTCCCAAAATTGTAACAGATGATTCCTGGACATTGACCAATCGTTCCACCAAGCAGACAATTTGATTGAATACCTTTCAAGTTATTGAGTTATAAATGACCTTGACCTTTGACCGGATCGCTTCCAAAATTCTACCAGATGGTTCCTGGACATTGACCAATCGTCCCATCAAATTTCAGACAATTTGGTTGAAAACTTTTCGAGTTCTTGAGCTACAAATGGCCTTGACCTTGATCTCTAACCTTTGACCTGATAGCTCAGAAATCTAACAATATTACAGGGTTTTCGTTCAAATAAGCTAGGCAATCTTCTTAGGTGTACAAAATTTATTATAATTTAATGTTTTAGATGAAAAATATAGCATTTACTCTCTTAATCTTGACCTATGACCTCAAAGTCTTCAGCTGACACAAGATTTATTGGAACAAATAATTTAGATTTACTATTGGTTGGAAAATTAATATTTACTATACTACTATTATAAATAAGGATAAGGGATATATTTGAGCTGAAAGTCTGAAACAGGTGCGTTAGACAAAGAAAAAATATATATATAAAAGTACAAGAAAAGAAATTCTTATTTTGAAAAGTGAAATTGTTGTGTAGAGTTTAAAAATGTAATTTATTAATACTAAATTCACTACGATTTATTAATAATTACGTATAATATTTATTTTTACCAATATTAATTATGGTTCATAAAGTTTAGCAAATTTTAGTAGGGGTTAAACGTCTGCTACGACCATATTGTTGACGTCAAAAGGATCTCAAATACAAGGAACTGGAAGAAGCAATCAGAAAGGAAAATGGCTCCATGAACAAAGTCACCAACCACCGTCGGTGACAAAGCTCATGGATTCAGAAAAGCTACTTCGTGAATGCCGTTACTCACCAAGGAATGTGACGAAACGGGACACAAGCACTGGTGGCTGCACTCACACGGATGGAAGAGGAAAATGAAAAGGTGATACTAAATTAATCCTAACATAAAATCTAAGATCTCGTATAGTTGAAGAGCATTACTCTAGCGTTATCCTCTAAAACTGTGAGTAGTAATTATTAAAAATGATGAACATGGTAAAAATGAAAGAAAGACCATGCATAATTATTATTGCATAATCCTAATTACAACAGTTCTGGCCACCTTCATTTTCCATTCACCACAGACAGTTTCAGAATACAGCCCCTTGTCAGAGCTCAATTGAAGCATTTTGGTGTAAAAATTTTACGTATTTTTAATTTTGTCAATTAAAAGTTACATATTAAAATGCTGGGACATATATGTCTAATTCGTAGTGAAAGGGGCTAAATTTTTCAAATAAAATTCTATAGAAATAAAATGGTATGACTTAATACATTTTGGGGACGTCTCAAAAGTCCGACACCCCAATAGTCAGTCCGACAGTTACATCTTTCTGTATTATTATTTCTCGTTTCATTTTTCGATTGAAATAAAAATTATAATTAAATAGATATAGGTAGTAGACTACATATATACATATAATATATATACATAACTTATAAACAATTCAGTAATTTTCCTTAATTTCATTTTTCTAATGTTATATGTATTCCTATCTAATTTATTCTAATATTATTAAAAGCTGTCCCTCATTTAATGTAGTTTTTTTGTATCTGCTAGTTGTACGGCACACTTATTGATTATTTAATAACCGGGCAGGACGACATATAAATTTGATGTTGAATCAATAATAAACTACAAAAGTGTCGGGCTAATGGGGTGTCGGACTAATAGATAGTAACCATACATTTTGATATTGATAATGCTGTGAAGCCTAATTGCCCATAATCATTGCAGTGTAATAACTTTAAATTAATATCGAAAAATCCTGACCAATGATCAAGGATAAAATTCAGTGTAATTCGGTACTCAGTGTAGTGTTATTCTATATAATTATGTGTATTTCGGTATAATTTGGTGTTGATTATTGTGTAATATAGTGCAATTCGGTATAATTTGGTATTGAGTAGCCTATAGTGTAATTCGGTATTCAGTGTAGTGTAGTTCGGTATAATCAGGTGTAATTCGGTATTGAGTATAATGTAATTCGGTATAATCAGGTGTAATTCAGTATAATCAGGTGTAATTCGGTATTGATTATTGTGTAATATAGTGTAATTCGGTATTTAGTATAGTGTAATTCGGTATAATTTGGTATTGAGTAGCCTATAGTGTAATTCAGTATTCAGTGTAGTGTAATTCGGTATTGAGTATAATGTAATTCGGTATAATTCGGTTTTCAGTATAGTGTAATTCGGTATAATTTGGTATAATCAGGTGTAATTCGGTATTGATTATTGTGTAATATAGTGTAATTCGGTATTGAGTATAGTGTAATAGTAATTCGGTATATTTCTGTGTAATTCGGCATAATCAGGTGTAATTCGGTATTCAGTGTAGTTTAATTCGGTATTAATTGGTGTAATTCGGTATTAATCGGTGTAATTCGCTATAATTTGGTATTACAGGGTGGGGCGTAAGTTTGGAAGCAATTTTTCAAACATTAATATAATTCTTAAAAATAAGTTCCTAAGTAAGTGATAGGGTTTGAACTATAGTAGAGACACTACATTATGACGTGGCAGTGTTATTTTTTACAAAAATTTAGTCAATTCAAAAATGTCAGACAAAAGAGAAGCCATTATTGCTCTACACCGTGCCGGGAAGTCAGATTCCGTCATTTCAAAGACTCTCTCAATAGCGAGATCGACTGTTTGGAAGTGTGTGAAGCGTTTTAATGAGAGAGGAGACTTGACTGATCGTCCAAGAAGTGGTAGACCACGCTCACAACGCACCAAACAACTGATAAAATGTGCCCAAGAGAAGATCAGGAGGAACCCGAAAAAGTCAATACGATTGTTAGCCAAAACAGCTAATGTGAGTCCCAGAACATTGAGAAAAGTTGTCAGAGAAGACCTAAAGATGTCCTCTTTCACCCTCCAAAAGAGACAGACTCTGTCAAAAGCTGTAAAGAAAAAGAGATTGGAGAGAAGCAAAGCACTTCTGAGAGAATTGAAGTCTGGCACGGCTGGTGAAATTGTTTGGTCTGACGAAAAAAATTTCACAGTGGAAATGGCTCACAACCGGAGGAATGACAGAATAATTGGTAAAAGTGCAGAAGACATCCCATACAACCAAAAAACTGTCCACAGAACCATGAAACCTACTTTAGTAATGGTCTGGGCCGCCGTTTCAGAAACTTGGAGATCTCCTATAATTTTTGTGGAACAAGGCGCCAAAATCAATGCTAAATGTTATATTGAGAATATTTTGACACCAATGTTGGAGTCAACTAAGGATCACTTCGGTAATGACACTCTATGGACATTTCAGCAAGCGGCGCGACTTCACATACTGCAAATGTCACTCTAAACTGGTGCCATGACCATCTTTCACAGTTTTGGTCCAAAGAAATGTGGCCTCCCTGCTCCCCAGATGTTAATCCTATGGACTTTTCGGTATGGTCCATTTTTGAATCAGAGGCCTGTGGTAAATTCCATAGCAGTGTGGATGATTTAAAGCGTTCGCTCCAGAGATCTTGGAAGGAAATTTCACAAGAACAGTTGCGTGCCGCAGTAGGAGGAGTTCGGAGGAGATTTGAGGCTGTTATTAGAAACAAAGGGGGACATTTTGAATAAATTTCTGATTTTTGAATTCTTAAAACCCTTATGTAATAATACATAACTGTAAATTATTAAATATATTTTTCGTTGGATTATAATATGCACTTTCATTTGCTTCCAAACTTACGCCTCACCCTGTATATTCGGTATATCAGGTGTAATTCGGTATTCAGTGTAGTGTAATTCGGTATAATTTGGTATAATCAGGTGTGATTCGGTATTCAGTGTAGTGTAATTCGGTATTCAGTGTAGTGTAATTCGGTATAATCAGGTGTAATTCGGTATTGATTATTGTTTAATATAGTCTAATTCGGTTTTGAGTATAGTGTAATTCGGTATTGAGTATATTGTAATTCGGTATTTAGTGTAACCCGTAGATAACTGTAGTTTGTTTGCATCCATTTGCTTCGTCACTGACGGTGGTAGGTGACTTTGTTCATGGAGCTACCTACTTTCCTTTCTTTCTGACTGCTTTTTCCAGTCCTTTAAAAAATATTTTTAACGTCGGCGAAATAGTCGAAATTCAGTCTGCAGAAACTGGTAAAGTGTTCGTAGAGATCTCTTATTTTGTTTGTAGCAAAATTAATGTAAATATAGGGATTAATTCAAAATTGTTCGTAGCAAAATTAATGTAAATATAGGAATTAATTCAAAATTGTTCGGAGAGAATATCCCAAATATCTCACATATTCTGCAGACTGGGTCGAAATGGTGATACGTATCTAAAAGCTGAAAGGCGCACACCAGTACGGCCCAGTCTGTATTTCGTGGTAAATTCCACCGACATGTCTGTGGAATTTTTTCCTCTTTTAAAATAATATTCTGGCAAAGTCGGTGAAATTTCAGCTATTTATTCCTAGGTTACAAATAATTTTCAGTGGATAAATTGGGAAAATGTTGGTGGATCACCTAAATTAATGGAAATTTATGGTGGATTTTTTTCAGCTTTTTGCAAAGTTCAGTGGAATTTTGTGCACCAAATACAGACTGGAGTATGGCGCACCACTGTACATTCTACTAGATAGGTAATTTGAATACAGATTAATGATAAATGGAGTGAATTTGATAGGTAATTGTCGTATCAAATTTATGTCTGACGCCCAAGTAAAATAGTATGTCTCATAAACTCACCATTTGTCTCTCCAGCTCTCTCCAAAATTCAACAAATTCTCTCCAAAATGATCAAATTTTCATAAATTCTCTCCAAAATAACATTGTAGCATAGGAGAAAAATAGATAAAATTCGCCATTTGCAATTGAAGGGCTCAAAATAACTGTCACAAACTCGCCATTAAAATGGCGAGTTTGGACATGCTTTATTACTTGGTCTGACGCCTGACGGTAACTACCTGAATCCAATGTTTAGGTATACTACACAGTTTAATTATTTGATTGAGATGTTTACCAGTCTGTATTTGGTGCACAGAAACCCACTGACTTCTTCAAAAGGCTGAAAAAATCCACCAACATTTTACCAATAATTTGGCTGATCCACCAACATTTTCCCAATTTATCCACCGAAAGGCGAAAATTAATGGTAACATAGGAATAAATAGAATAAAATCTACCGACTTTGCTGGAATATTATTTCCAAAGGGGAAAAAATTCCACAGACATGTCGGTGGAATTTCCCATGAAATACAGACTGGGATGTTTAATATGGAATAGAAAATAAAATTCATCATAGAAAACTATAATTGTATTTTTATGGGGTACCTAACTAATCTATTGTAAACTTTCAGTCAGAGGTGTAAATAAAAACTTATCAGTTAACAGTTAGGTAGATGTATCAGGGGGGGGTGCCGCCCCCCGAACCCCCCTGACCTGACAGGACATAAAACAATCATGAAGTGTGCAGAACAACAAACTAGCAGATACAACAAACTACATAACAGTTTTTCACATTGAGGTCAGTAGGTAATAGAAAGTACAGTGGTGCGACGTAAATTCGTAATGTGGTGCGCCACTCAGCTTTTAGATACTGTTGAAATGGTTGAAAGCTGACATTAAACCTTATAAAACCCTGGCCCCTGTGGGCATTTTTCCGGGAATCATCTAACAGTACTTTACTAATAAGTGTTCACCCTGCCAGGTTATCCCTAGCCTCCTAGGTCAGTGATTCTTAACTTTGGGTTGTTCGGTCGACAAGCCCCCGCCGGCCACCCGCGGGTGGCTTCGATACGATAGTGACAAAATGAACAGGTATCTACTTGAATAGTAATCAGTAAACTCGAATAAACGTTAATGTACCTGCCTTATACCTACGTGATGGCGATTTCAATATGAGAGCAAATGTTTCTTTTTCCAGATGTTGGGTGGATAACACCCTAAAACATTTTGAAAAATGTCGTTCAAAATATAGATAGCCTTCTGCAAGGCACGTGTTCAGACTATGGATAAAAAATATGCGCGCGCTTCCCTTTAATAAAAAGTTGATTGGAGTATGATTCTTTAAGACGTGCATCAAACTAATAGATGAACCAAAATTATTTTCTCCAAAGGGGAGAACAAATTAAAATTTAAAAACGCATATCTCCAAACCTAAGTTGGAAACAAGTCAAACAACTATTGGAAACATCATGGTAATGCCTTGTTTGTGTGTTTGGTACCCACTGTGTTTGGTATGTCATGTATATCCCCAGTAAACAATACGGCATCGAAACGACATCATCTGGATACAAGGCTTTTCTCGAAATGAATTCGAAAGTAGAACTAGAATCCGCTATCTGACATCGTTTTGGCTTCGATTCGAAGATGCCGTGCATCACTAGACGGCATCGAGAATACGTGAATTTGAGATGAAAAGTAACAAATTATGCGTCGAATAGACGTTAGTAAAAAGAAGCAAATCTTTGCTACTACCATAGGGAATCTGTATCAAACCGACGCCCGATTATATATCTAATAGGCTTCGAAACGATATCCACTCGATATCCAATAAGCAAATAAATTCAAAAATTAAAATTGAATCTTTTACTTTTTGCATATAATTCACTTAGGTTTAGTACATATCAATTTAATTGATGTTACATAATGTTATATTCAATTTTAATGGAAAGAAATAAAGTGATGTATCCGGGTATCGAACCTGCATCCAGATACCAACAAAAATATGAATGTCGATTCAATGCAGTTTGCTGTCGAATTCGTAACGCTAACGGTGAGTATCGACTTAGCAACGATTTCGACTCATAGTAGATATTGGAATGTCTGTTTCTAAATTATATCTGGATTTATACTTCGAGTAAAAACATGAAAGCCGATACGTAGTTTTAAAAAAATCGTTTTAAATTTGGAAATTCATTTTCTTATCTTTCTGTTTTATAATACGTATAGAAATGTAGAAATTATTTATATTTAACTGGATTGCACCTTTCTATATAGCGTACGTTTTGCTCCCTTTAAACTACCCAGGTAACATCCCAACAAACATATGAATGTCGATTCGATGCCGTTTGCTGTCGAATTCGTAGCGCTAACGGTGGGTATCGACTTAAGCCCATATTACACTGTGGCGCTCGCCATAGCGGTGTTGTCTCACTCTACAGATATGGCGCTCACCATTCTAAAAGTTGCTATTACACTAGACGAGTCGATATGGCGGTGATCGTGCATTAAAATTTTGGGAAAATTGAAAAATTTACTATGAAATGAATCGTAGCATTAAAATTCGATGTCATCACGAATATATATTTAGTTAATTATCTTTTTGATAGTTGTGTGAAGCAATTCCATGCCTACATAGTATTATTTTTTTAAAATTCTATTGATTGTATGGCAACACTGTACACACTACACGGAAGCGTTAATTGTTTTTTAAACAAAACCTGGTTATTTCTTATGCAGAACACGCAGTAGCCTTTCAAAGTCTAAAATACTTATAAAATGAAACAAAAATACTTTTACCACTACTTCAAATTTCTTTGGCAGGCTTCAGTGATAATTTCATCACCTCTAAAACGGTGGCGGTGTTGGTTCTATCGCGCAGTGAGCGATCACAAATTCGTGGCGCTCGCCATGAAATTATTCGCTACTAGAGAGAAAAGGGGCGGAGTTAGAGAGAAAAATAACAAAACCGTGGCGACCGCTATATGGCGAGCGCTACAGTGTAATACGGGCTTTAGCAACCATTTCGACTCATAGTAGATATCGGAATGTCTGTTTCTAAATGATATCTGAATTGACACTTCGAGTAGAAACACGAAAACCGATACATGGTTTTAACAGCATTATCTTGACGTCGGCATGTCTGTTTCCAAACGATATCTGAATTTATACTTCGACCAGAAGTGCGAAAACAGATATGGTAACGACTCAATTACCGGACGATTAGGACACCCTTCACTTCAAGTAGTAATAACAACCAATGTAACACGTCTTTTCACGTTAAACCAGGCGCAATAACAAAGTATGATTGTCATTAGTTTTGATTTTGTAAACCAGTGTTGCCTATTTATGATGAAAAAAAATCTACATGATTTTTAATTCGAATTATAAAAATGTAGTTTTTTTCATATTACCGGATATATTTTCAATTCAAACTCATTCACCGGACAAACTGAAAAACATTTTCAATATGCCGGATGATCTGAAACCATTTTTCATATTACCGGATATCATTACATATTAACAATATTTGAATAAATTCTTTTAAATTCCGGATAAGAGATACTCAGTGTGATAGTGATTGATAAATGAATCCATTTAACATTTTTAACTTTTTTATTTGAATCAAAAACGAAACATTTAAAATCGTGTCATGTCATCATCACGAACCAATTTCCAATCGGTTATAAAAAATTTAAGGTTGAAAAAATTCGTTGAAATCGAACATAATAACTAATAAACTTGTTTCTGCATTTAGAAAGCAAGTGGGTAAGTGACAAAATATCGGTCAATTTCACATCTTCGATCATACATGAGAAAAAAAAATCGTTATATAGAAATTGAATTACATTAAATCATTTTTCTTATATGAACAAAGATGCGGAACTGACCGATATTTCATAACTTACCCTCGTACATTATCTGAAGCTGATGCATAATGTTTAACTTGACGATATTTAAAAATTTTGTATAGTGTATATTTAACAAATTCCATCTACAAAACGAGTTTATGAAACACATATATAAGCTATGAATACGTAAATGCCTAAATAGCAATAGAAAAAAAGTTTCTATATGAAACTTCGTATAGGCTTGGATTTTGATTATTGTTTAGTTTACTTAATTTATAGCAAAAATTTGTAAATATAATTGTATAAATGCCTATATGTAATCCGTATTTCTCATGTATGTAATCTTTTTATTTTTTCCAATAAAGAATCCAATCTAAACAATAATATGAGTAGGGAAAGTTCCGAATTATCGGTCAGTTTCACATTTTCGGTCACGTAAAAAAAAAATTATTTTTATTATTTAACTTTTATATAAATCGGTATCCATGATACCTATGCATGATACAGGTATCATGGATACCAATAAAAATAAAGGTTAAATATTAATTATTACGCGTTTTTTCTTGAACGTGATTTAAAATGAGGAACCGACCGATAATTCGTATCTAACCCAATAAAATATCACAGAAATTCATAAATACTTCTAAACTAATTAATAACATAAAACAATGAAAAGTAATATATTCGAAGATAAAATAATATTAATAATAAATAAGATATAATCCTTGATGATTAATTAGTATTCACTTCTTTGATGTTGATTTTTTCTCGCAAAACTTGCAACAGAAGTAAGGAAAATTATCCAACTCTTCTTATGTCATACTTGAAATTCCTGCCAAAAGACTATCTTTGTGATACCATTTATCGCATCCAATTCCAGAGCATCCAATCCACAATTCGGGTACCTCCCATCCTTCAGCGCTAAAAAAAGCAAAACATACATCAGCATCTTGTTCTAAAATGACGTCATCATCACTCAACAACACAATTTCTAGATTCCTCTTCATCCCCTTCGGTTCTATTTCTTTTGATTCCTTCCTTAATTCTGTCTTGTCTTCTTTGCTCTTTCTCTCTAAGTTTGCGTAATTTTTTTAGTTTTTTATCAGTATCAAAATTAAAATGAATTCTTTGTATGATATATTTCATTAGTATACATGTATACATAACATACGTATACGGAATAAATATTAAATATACCTGACTTATTTTTCTCAGAACGATAGGTACCGCTGCAGAACTTTGTCATTAATAGTTGACCTATAGGTACTCCATAGATTTGAACAGCATCCTTATATGACATTCCATTCTTTACAGCAGCGGCTGCCTCCAAAACTTTCAGACCATCATAAGATTTCTTTTTCCCAGACATATTAGACAAATTGAAACAAATAAATAAATTAAAATAAACTGTACTGGAAACTAAATGCTAATGTACCATATCAAATCCTTATCTAGTTTATGTTTTATATTTATAAAGAGAGAAAATGTATTCTTCAAGCAAGAAGTATTTCAGATATTTTGCCGAAATGACATCATATAAGTAAATACATGTGAACAAAGTATTCTGGAACCTTTGTGAATTGATATTATCATAAAGAATATTACAGTTTTTGTCATACTACTTATTATACAGGGTGTCGCAAAGAAAAGGAACCAACTTTGAGTTAGTATATTTTAATAAATATTGAAGAAGCTACATGTTTTTTTTCTGGTATCGTTTTGTTTTTTGAACACTTCACTTCTACATCCATGGTCAAATTTTCATAAAGTTTTACCCATTTTTGTGAAAATAGTAACGATTTTATTGATGGATGGTGAAAATGGCTTTGCACAAATGGTCAAAAAATGAAGTACAATGAAGTAAGTTCAAACATTAAAAATATATTTACTAGTGTTAAAAAACTAGTTTTAAATCATATTTAAGCCAGTTAAATATATGAATAGATTGATTTATAGCGAGAAGGCTGGTTGAAGTTTAGTAACTAGCGGGAAAGCCTTTACTTCCAAGATTAGGAGTTGATGATAGGAACCGATTTATTAATTATCAGTACGCTCTCGACCATCAAACCTACAACACCTAATTAAACCGCCAGCCTTCTCCTGAAACGTTTTAAAGAGTTAAAATATTCTAATGTTCCTCTCTAAATTTTTGTGAGGTACTGCAACTTCTAATGACCGCACCAGGTGATGCTTTTTGGAACCACAACTTTATTAAGTCGCTCATCTTAAGGATTGTCGGTCGCACCATGCACTACCTCGAGATTCACTTACCTTACCAAATCGAGGATATGAGAGGCTAGGTTACCCCTTTGACCATGGGGGAGGATGGGGATGAGAGTGGGGATCGACAACTAACAACAGAAGAGAGTTGATATCAGAGGTGAGGTTGAAGGCTTTCCAGCTTATTTGATCCTTGCTTTCATTTCTCTACTCTGAAAACTGACTAAAACCAAACTAATTAAAACCTTAATTAAAAATTTAACAATTTATTAAAACATTTAGAATTTCTTAACTTCAACCTTCTTTCTTGCTAATTTATATTATTTCTTTCACCAGTTCAATGCCATTGCATGGATCAGGACATGGGAGGGGAGACTGAAAAAAGGATTGCGGGGCGAAATAATTTATAAGTGATTAGGGATATTTAAATATTTCTGTATGCTAATTAGGAGTTTGAAATTATATTAGGATTATTCTCCTCGAGTTTCATATCCTTAAACTTCTCAAGGAAGTGTTTTACAGTTATTGACCCTATATCCAAAAAGGAAAAGTATTTAAGGTTAACCTTTTCCACAACTAAACAACAACACAATAATTAATGAAACAGATTTATTTCCAGGTTTCGAAAGCATTCAAATAATAATTCCTATTATAAAATATTGATAATCTGGAGTAATGTGAAGTACAAAAAGGCAAAGATTTAAATTTTAGCAAGGGGTCGCTCAGGTCGCAAGAGAACAGTACGATCTGAAGACATTGTCATTCTTATTAAGCAACTCCATTTAGAAAATGCAAATGTTTCTGTCAAATATCTTACAATGGCATCCCTACAAAATGAAAGTCAGAATGATGATTCTACTATAATTTCCACAGTGATAAAGTCAGCCAACATAAAATCAGGACTGTTATTTATTACGTGCAGCATATTGACGGATGTTATGATTATTTACTTATTCGTTCAATTAGAATGCAGCATCATCACTAATGACTTTATATTCCACAAAACTAACATATCTTTGCAAGAACCAGTTGGCGAAATTTCTACGACGTGCAAAAACTGTTTCAGACTGCACTGCCTTCTTGTATCCTGAACGATCCTTGGTAAACTTTTAGTTGTCAATATTTTATAAGATAACTAATTATTAGAAATTTTTTAAAACTTGGAAATATATTAATGGGGCTATTATCTAATAAAGATATTCATAATGTTTGAACTTACTAACCATTTGCGCTGAGCCATTTTCACCACCCATCAATAAAATCGTTGTAACATTCACAAAAATAAATAAAACTTTATGAAATTATAATTCCATATGGAGAAGTGTTCAACAGACAAAATGATACCAAGAAAAAAATTGAGCTTTCAATAGTTATAGAAATATGTTATTTTAATTTAGGTTCTTGATTATTTGGGATACCCTGTATGTAAGATAATGATAATATCTGAAACACAATAAATCATGAAATAAAATAGGTAATATATCAAATAGAATGTTTTCGTTTTAGACTAATATTGATTGGTATAAAATAACATGAAATAAATGACATTAACGTTCTCACTAGCAGTTTGACAACAAGTACTGTGGTCATAATATTTTTCCTGAACAAATATACCTATTTAGATGACTTGAAAGACAGTCTAAGGAGTTTCGATCATACACTGTTACTTAATTCTCTACATAAGAACAATTTAAAATTTAAAATGAAAGTATCCGGAGAATAAGAAAACATTTTTCCAATTACCGGAAGCTATTTACAGTTTATCCGGTAATTGAGTTTGGGCAAATTAGCAAACCAGATACCGGATGAACGATAAAAAAAATATTATGTGGTGAGGAGTGGCAACACTTTTCCGGAGCGTTAGATACGGTTTTCAGCTACAACATCCAATATTTTATTCCACGAAATAGCGCGAACGGCAATTGCATCATCACATGTTATTTCAACTGATTTATCTAAACTGTTGAATTAAATGCACAAGTTCAAATAAGTTTAAAATATTTTTTCCGGTAATTGTAAGGTTCCGGTAATTGAGTCGTTACCCGGAACCTTACAATTGAGTCGATCAGTTTTATTATTTTTCTCTCTAACTCCGCCCCTTTTCTCTCTAATAGCGAAAAATGTCTTGGCGAGCGCCACGAAATTGTGATCGCTCACTGCGAGATAGAACGAACACCGCCACCGTTTTAGAGGTGATGAAATTGTCACTGAAGCCTGCTAAAGTGATTTGAAGTAGTGGAAAAAGTATTTTGTTTCATATTAAAAGTTATTTAAGACTTTGTACGGCTACTGGGCGATACAAAAAAAGAATGAACGCTTCTGTGTAGTGTCCAGTGTTGCCATACAATCAATGGAATTAAACTTTTTAATATATACGCATGAAATTGCTTCACACAACTATCAAAAAGACAATTAATTAAATATATATTCGTGATGACATCGAATTTTAATGCTACGATTCATTCCATAGTAATTTTTTCATTTTCCCTAAATTCCAATGCACGATCACTGCCATATTGACTCATCTATTGTAATAGCAATTTTGAGTATGGCGAGCGCCAAATCTGTAGAGAGAGACAACAGCGCCATGACGAGCGCCACAGTGTAATACGGGCTTTAAGCCCGTATTACACTGTGGCGCTCGCCATAGTGGTCTTGTCTCTCTCTACAGATATGGCGCTCACCATTCTCAAAATTGCTATTACACTAGAAGAGTTGAAATAATTCCTACGTTTCTATACGCATTACAAAACAGGAAGATAAGAAAATGAATTTCCAAATTTGAAACGATTTTTTTAAAACTACGTATCTGTTTTCGCACTTCTGGTCGAAGTATAAATTCAGATATCGTTTGGAAACAGACATGCCGACGTCAAGATAATGCTGTTAAAACCATGTATCGGTTTTCGTGTTTCTACTCGAAGTTTAAATTCAGATATAATTTAGAAAGAGACATTCCGATATCTACTATGAGTCGAAATGGTTGCTAAGTCGATACCCATCGTTAGCGCTACGAATTCGACAGCAAACGGCATCGAATCGACAATCATATGTTTGTTGGGTTAGCTGTTCCCCTTACGATTTCGAGGGAATATTCCATGATTTTATGGAAATAAGCGTATCCCATTACGATTACGAGGGAATATCCATGGAACCGAGAAAAAAATTAGCTGTTCCCCTTACAATTTCAAGGGAATATTCCAAAAATTTGTGAAAATTAGCTGTTTCTCTTACGATTTCGAGGGAATATCCCAGGAATTTGTAGAAATTGAGTAATCCCTTTACGATTTCGAGGGAATATCCATGGAACCGAGAAAAAATTAGCTGTTTCCCTTACGATTTCAAGGGAATATCCCAGGAATTTGTGAAAATTAGCTGTTCCCCTTACGATTTCGAGGGAATATCCCTGGAATTTCTGAAAATTAGCTGTTTCCCTTACGATTTCGAGGGAATATCCCAGGATTTTGTAGAAATTAGGTAATCCCCTACGATATAGAGGGAATACCCCAGGAATTTGTAGAGATTAGGTAATCTCCTTACAATTTCGAGGGAATATCCCAGAAATTTATGGAAATTAGCGTATCCCATTACAATTTCGAGGGAATATCCCTGGAACCGAGAAAAAAATAAGCGGTTCCCGTTACGATTTCGATGGAATATCCCAGGAATTAGTGAAAATTAGTTGATACCCTAAACATATCGAAAGAATATTCCAGGAATTAGTGAAAATTAGTTGATCCCCTAACGAAATCTAGAAAATATTCCAGGAATTAGTGGAAATTAATTGATCCCCTAAAGATATCGAGGGAATATTCAAGCAATTAGTGAAAATTAGTTGATCCCTCATGATATCGAGGGAATATTCCAGGAATTAGTGAAAATTAGTTTATCCCTATCGATATCGAGGGAATATTCAAGGAATTAGTTGATCCCTTAACGATATCGAGGAAATATTCCAGGAATTAGTGAAATTAGGTGACCCCAATTGATATCGAAGGAATATTCCAAGGAATAGTAAAAAATACTTCACCCACTAACGATATCGAGGAAATATTCCAAGAATAAATTAAAATTACTTGATCCCCTAATGATATCAAGGGAATATTCCAGGAATTAGAGAAAATTAGTTGATCCCCTAATGATATCAAGGAAATATTCCAGGAATTAATGAAAACTAGTTGATCCCTTTCCGATATCGAGGGAATATTCCAGGAATTAGTGAAAATTAGTTGATTCCCTATTGATATCGAGGGAATATTCCAACAATTACAGAAAATTTGTTGTTCCCATAAGGATATTGAAGGAATATTCCAGGAATTACTAAAATTTATTTGATTCACTAACAATATCGAGGGAATATTCCAGGAATTAGTGAAAAATAGTTGATCCCAAAAAATTATACAAGAAACTATTATAAAAGAAAAAAAGAAATAATCTATGAAATATGAATTTATATTTATCCATGATAACCTAAAAATAAACTTGAGTTATCATATTGGATAAATTTCATTAAAATTCCTTCTTCTACTGTATCCAGGATGGTCGAGTGGTTAGCGTCGCAAGTAGAAGTCAACAAGTTGCTGGTTCGAGACCCGGAAACATCACTTCATTTCTTTCTCCATTTATTTCCATTTAATTTTTATATAACAATATGTATCATTCAACTAATTCATGTAAAGTCAAACGTACACGTACAAATGCTGTATATGCTAGGAAATAATAATTTTGGTTTTCTTATTTTTATATCATTCCTCTATTCTAGATATCCAGGGAATATTCCCTCTTGTTCCCCTGGATATCGAGGGAATATCCATTCACTTTCATATTTTCATTCCCTTGTTAATGAGGGGATAACTGATTTGATATTCCCTTTCTCTTCCCTTGATATCCAGGGAGGATTCCAGGAATATATATTTTAATTCCCTCTTGTTCCCCTTGATATCGAGGGAATATCCATTCACTTTCATATTTTCATTCCCTTGTTAATGAGGGGATAACTGTTTTGATATTCCCTTTCTATTCCCATGATATCCAGGGAAGATTCCAGGAATATTTATGTTTTAATTTCCTCTTGTTCCCCTTGATATCGAGGGAATATCCATTCACTTTCATATTTTCATTCCCTTGTTAATGAGGGGATAACTGTTTTGATATTCCCTTTCTCTTCCCTTGATATCCAGGGAAGATTCCAGGAATGTTTATATTTTAATTCCCTCTTGTTCCCCTTGATATCGAGGGAATATCCATTCACTTTCATTTTTTCATTCCCTTGTTAATGAGGGGATAACTGTTTTGATATTCCCTTTCTGTTCCCTTGATATCCAGGGAGGATTCCAGGAATATTTATATTTTTATTCCCTCTCTTTCCCCTTGATATCGAGGGAATATCCATTCACTTTCATATTTTCATTCCCTTGTTAATGATGGGATAACTGTTTTGAAATTCCCTTTCTGTCCTCTTGATATCCAGGGAAGATTTCGGGAATAAATAATAAAATGTCCCATAAAGATCCCCTGGATATCAAAAGGGAATATCGCCTTATCGCGAAAAGTGTAAAATAGGAATATTCCAGGGAACAATGAAGGGGATATCAGGGGAATATCGCTAGGGATAACTCGGAAATATCCCAGGACCTGGGTATACCCAATACAATTAATACGCTTATAGGGGACTACGGCAGTTGTACAGGTATGATCGGGCATTGGCTCGCTAGTGCGATTGTACATTTGATCAACGTAGAGTAAGCGATATTGGAACATCGGTTGCTGAACAGTGTTCCTCCAGTACAGTGAAAATGAAATGGATAACCAATCAAGTGTTTTTTCGGTTCTAGGACTTTTGCCCGGGGGAATTTTGCCTGGCGGAATATTGCCCGGCGGAATTTTCCCAGTGAATTATATATTTCTAGGTTTAAATTGGTAAATTGTAAATTATAAGTATAAAATGTGAGATTTTTTATTTAACTTACATTAAATAGCCACGGAAATTAAAATATAATGAATTTTGAATTTACTTAAGATAATTACTGAACATCTTTTAATTAAACTGTTATACATATATTCTAACATTCTTATTGAATTCACTTATCACCGTAATTGAAAAAAGTAAAGTTAACCTAACTAACAATAATTCTACATTTTCGATAATTTAAGATGCAAACTATATAATCGTTACAATTTAACAGATGTTATGAATGGTATTATACGACTTGAAAAAGTAGGATACATATTTTATATATTCCTTCATTGTAATCAGTTGGTTCCTGAAGTTTGCTCTATTACAGCTATTATCTTAACCCTTTCACCATGCCGTCGATAATATTAAGTTCACGTGGAAAAGATATCATTATTTAAAAAAAAAACATATTAATACTTTTTGTAAGACTGAAAACTATGGAATCGTTAATGAAATCACATAACATATTAATGAACATATTGTCATATCTCGTCACGAAGGTGGAGAAAGGTAAAGAAAGCCATAAGTGAATTGCAAACAACAGTTAAGATTGATAAATTATAGTATTTTAAAATAACAAACCATATAGTATTATTTAAAACTAAAATACTGTCAAAATATATGTCTTATTTAAAAGATGTTCTGTAATTATTTTAAGTAAAATCAAACTCATTTTATTTCCAATTTCGTGGCTATTTTACATTGGTTAAGTAAAACTTGTCATAGTACATTATGTTAAAGTTACTTTAAAACATTTTATATTTATGTAAGTTGCATCTCACATTTTAAACATATAATTTGCAATTTACCAATTTAAACCCAGGAATACATAATCCACGGGGAATATTCCGCCGGGCAATAATCCGCCGGGCAAAATTCCTGTCACCCGTTACCTAAATACCATTAACCTAGAAAAACATTTAGGTATCCAAAAGTGAAATTAAATACCTAATTGCAGTTTGATTTACGATAGTACGATACAACAGTTTGTTATAGATACTTTTTCTTCAACGTAATCTTAGAAAGTCGGACAGTGACGGGTGAGTGTGGATATTTCATATGTCACGAGGTAAATGCCCAATCAATTTCTTTTCGGTTATCTGTTATATGTTATATAACCTTACAAATTCAAAACATTTCTAGAAACATTTTATTTTAGAGTGGAGAAGAGCTTTAAGATACGGTAATCAATAAGCCGAACCTGAGTATGTGGCATTTGGCGATGGAATGAACGTTCTAGTGGAGCCCACTAAGTCGTTTGAATTTGACATTTCAATATTTCACTAATATATTGAATTTGGGGAAGAGTTATGGTTTATATTTAGGTTATTTTATCATTGTTCTAATTTTTCTCTAACATTATCCCGAAGTAGAGTAATATTAAATTGTTACAGATTTATGATATATATATATTCCCTCATTATCCACTATCGTAAAATGATGACGAGGGAATATTCCAGGGATTAGTGAAAATGAGTTGATCACCTAATGATATCGAGGGATTATTCCAGGGATTAGTGAAAATTAGTTGATCACCTTATGATATCGAGGGAATATTCCAGGTATTGGTAAAAATTAGTTGATCCCCTAAAAATATCGAAAGAATATTCCAGGAATTAATGAATATTAGTTTATCCCTTAACGAAATCGAGGGAATTATATTTCAGGAATTAGTGAAGATTAGTTGATTCCCTAACGATATCGAGGGAATATTCAAGGAATTAGTGAAATTTAGTTGATCCCTAACGATATCGAGGGAATATTCCAGGAATTAGTTAAAATTAGTTGATCCCTATTGATATCGAGGGAATGTTACAGGAATTAGTGAAAATTAGTTGATCCCTATCGATATGACGATATCGAGGGAATATTCAAGGAATTACTGAAAATTAGTTGATTCCCTAACGATATCGAAGAAATATTCCAGGAATTAGTGAAATTAGTTGAATCCCTAACGATATCGAGGGAATATTCTAGGAATTAGTGATAATTAGGTTATCCAAAACGATATCGTGAGAATATTCCAAGGATTAGTGAAAATTACTTCACCCACTGACAATATCGAGGAAATATTCCAGGAACAAATGAAAATTAGTTGATCCCCTAATGATATCAAGGGAATATTCCAGGAATTTATGAAAACTAGTTGATCTCTCTCCGATATCGAGGGAATATTCCAGGAATTAGTGAAAATTAGTTTATTCCCTATCGATATCGAGGGAATATTCCAAGAATTACTGAAAATTTGTTGATCCCCAAAGAATATCGAAGGAATATTCCAGTAATTACTAAAATTTAGTTGATTCCCTATCAATATTGAAGGAATATTCAAGGAATTAGTGAAAAATAGTTGATAAACTAAAAATAATAAAAGAAACAAATATAAAAGAAAAAAAGAAATTATCTATGAAATATGAAGCTATATTTATCGATGATAACCTAAAGATAAACTTGAGTTATCTTATTGCATTAAGTTCATCAAAAATCCTCCTTCTACTGTGTCCAGGATGGTCGAGTGGTCAGCGTCGCAAGCAGAAGTCAACAAGGTGCTGGTTCGAGACCCGCAAACATCACTTGATTTCTTTCTCCATTTATTTCCATTTAATTTGTATATAACATTATGTATCATTCAACTAATTCATGTAAAGTCAAACGTACACGTACAAATGCTGTATATGCTAGGGAATATTAATTTTGGTATTCTTATTTTTATATCCTTCCACTATTCTAGACATCCAGGGAATATTCAAGGAATATTTTCATTTGATCCCCTCGATATTGAGAGAATATCCCCTCATTATCATGATTATCTCAATTTTATTCCCTTGTTATAGAGGGAATAATAATTTCGGTATTCCTTGCCCTTCCCTTGTAATCGAGGGAATATTCCAAGGATAATATATGTATTTAAATCCAATCATTATTCCCTCGATATCATTTGGGGATATCCCCATATCGCTAAAACGTCAAAATAGGACATCCTCTCGATAACAATGGGTTAAAATTAAAAGTTAAAATAATAAAGTTAAAAATAAATAAAGTTAAAATAATTTTTTTATATTTATGTAAATTGCATCTCACATTTCGAACTTTCAATTTAGAATTTACCTATTCGAACCTTGCAATTACAATCAACTGGATAAATTCCGCTAGTCATAAATCCTGTCATCAAATCGAACCATGAGTCAAATTATTATATAAATGAATCATATTAGTCATATCCAGAAATTGAAAATGATAATAAAATTGCATGTAAAATCTATATTATTTTCTGCCAAAAAATACATAGAAGAAATCATTCACTGTCATAGAGCTTATATTTGTAATAGATAACGTGTAGATTCCAATAAAAGTGTATTAGTAAATAATCGATTTAAATCAAAACACATTTGGTTTATCCTCAATATAGATATTGAGCTATTCAATTTAAAGTTACAGCCAAGATTTTCAATTTTTTTTCATTGATTAATCAAGAATTCATGTTTTTTCATAACTAGTGAGAAGATACCAACCCAAAGTGTACGTTCCCATGAAGTGTATCTGAGGGGTATGATCCTACAGTCAAAAATGAACTTGAAATACAAGATTTATTATTCAATTTAATTAATGAAATAATATGTATTAGAAAATTTGAGAAGTGTTTCTAACAAAAATATTAGAATATTTAAAAAAAGAAGAAAAAATAATATTTGGAGCGTATAACATTTAAAATTTTCAGAGATATTAAATTTAGACGCGTGAAACTTTACGGAGCTGATAGCGAAAGTTATACTAATTTATAGTAAAACAATTTCACTCACTGATCAGTGGTTCGAATTAATCATCCCCAACTCATGACTGATATCTAATTAACAAGATAATAAAGTGAAATAATTTAAGGTAAAGCATTTGAACCTACTTTTATTCAAGTTAATATAACAACAATGTACATTAAACCCTCTGTACTGAGTACTGACCATCCCAGTTTAACTTAACATTCTGTTACAGAATTACATAAAGGCTCGGGCTTGATCATCTGTTTTCGGTTTACCATTCAATATTAAAAAAATACAGGCAGGCCTCGCTTTAAGTACACCTCACTTTAGTAAAAGTGGTACTTATTTCGAGTCATGATTCGAAACCGTTCGTAGACATAGAAAACGGAGACAATTTTCTGTGATTATTTCACGGTAACTATAAAAAAACATCAAAATTATAATCCAGTTGAGGTTATTAGAAGCAATTGGCACAGAAATTCAACATGTTCCATTTTAGGGTAAGTTCCATGTTATTGTACGGTTCCATATTTTCGAACACGTGAAAATCTTTATATAATAATCATTATTTAACTTTTATTTCAATTGGTATCCATGATACCA